>MU128011.1:18249-44194 GCA_014904975.1 Marasmius fiardii PR-910 | reverse complement strand
GAAGGGCTAACTTCATAGAGAGAAACAAGACCTAATAAAGAGACCTGTGCTTTGCATTGGTGTTTAGAATCTCACTGCTTGAACTGTTGAGTCATTCTGAAGATCCGCTGGGGTCGCGACTTTCTAGTTTTCTGTTCTGCTGAGGACTGAGTCCGCTGGGGCCAGTCACTGTCTGTTGAGCTTCTGAGGATAGTACATTCACGTTTGCTGGAACAGTTTTACTTCTGAAGTAGTTCGTTGTGGGTTTCTTAGCATCTAGGACGTATCTGGCGTCTCTATTTTGTTATCTCCCTCATATCCAATACAATAAAAACCTTATAAAAAGACCAAATTTGTCAGAGCCTCTGGCAGGATTTGAACATAAGAAATATGAGACTTTAGCTTCAGAACCTAGCGCTTTTCGTGCAGTTTAAGCTATGGACGGAACCTTCGATCAACGTCGAACCAGTCCTCGCACAACTAAATGCATAAGTCCACTTCTGAGGTTGTTTTTTGTGGTGTTTGTTGGGTTTTGGGTTGGTCTTCAGATTGGCCCTTGATCTAGCTTTGCTATATCTGCTCCCTCAGATCCCCACCACGCTTAGCAGTTTTACCGCATAGGTTGACATTCTAGACCCACATCACGTATTTCGCCAGTAGCTTCTCCCATACCCACACTACTACCTGCACCTCGTGGACCTTCCATACCCCCGGTTATTCCCCGAAAACTGTCCCTGGAACTACAACCACCCACTCTACCTCCAATCATGAACAATGAACAACTTGCCCACCTCTTAGAGGGCCTAAACACTGTCACCAACGCCCTGCTAATGCAGACGACTCGATCAAAGGACGTTATCAGTAAACCAGAGGTGTTCAAGGGAGAGAAGGGTCACAATGCCAGGCGATGGTTTAATCAGTTCGACAACTGGGCCCAGGAACAATCTGACCTGGTCAACAACGATCTGAAGAAGATCTGGGTGGCACTGAATCTAATGACCTCCAAGGCTGGCGATTGGGCAAACCAGTTCCTGGCCAAGTCAAACGACCCCGCCAATGCCCATCCAATCTTCAATGGTAGATGGTCCGATTTCACCACCGCCTTTGGAGGCCACTTTTCCTCCATCGACGAGGAAAAGCAGGCATTGGCCGATCTCAAGGTTCTAAAGCAAGGACGGAACGAGTCTGTTTCAGATTATGCACAGACGTTCATGGAGCTGGCAAGCCTCACCAAGCTCTTGGACTATGACCAGTGTCAATATTTTGTGGATGGACTCACATTGGAAATAAGGAAGTTGGTAGGGTTGGCAGCAGCTGTTGCGGAGATGGAGCCAAAGGACCTCAGTGAGCTCATTGCTAGGACAAATAAGCTGGACATCAGTATCAACAACCCAGCTCTGAACATCGGCAGAGGAGGTACTCGAGTGCAGTCCAGCAGTGGAGGAGGAAGGGACCCAAATGCTATGGACGTCGACGCCACTTCGACCTTGACTCGGAGGACTGGTACCAGGGAGGAGTTTTTGAGACGAATGAGAAACAGGTGTTTTGGCTGTGGCGGTCTACACCTTAAGAGGGACTGCAATTGTGCACAAGGTGCTACGTGCAGCTACTGTAAAAGGGGGGGTCATTTGGAACAGGTTTGCCAGGACAAGTTTATGGGAAAGGAAAGGGGAGGAGGACTAGTTGGAAGGGGTCGCCCACGGATTGCAGCGACTAGTATGGAGGAAAACTTCTCGCTCTTTGACAAGGAAGGGGGGAGCCATCGATCTCGGAACAACCCCGTAGTCACTGTCACATCCACTCCATCCTCGATGCCCAACAACCCAACTACAGCCTTGGACAATCAGGGACAACTCACTGCCCAGATTGCTCAGCTCAACAGCCTTCTGTCTGGCCTCAGCTCTGTTGTCAACAAGCCGCAGGGTTTTTAGAGAGGACGCCCGTCTCAGCCACAACGAGAGCATCCTGGAAGCCAAGTGTAGTATGCCCACCCTTGAACTATGATTCTATATCTTCATGTACCATAAACTTGACCCGTGAATGTACACCTGTATCATCACATTTCCGAGTACGTGTGAAGATTGAGAATGGGAGACTACAAACGACAGTGGCAGCCATGGTGGATAGTGGAGCGACAGGCTTATTCATGAGTAGGAGGTTTGTAGAGGAGAAAAATCTATGGAGGCTTTGGTTAAAGAAGCCAATACAAGTGTTTAACATCAAGGGTACCCCTAACCAGGCAGGCAGCATACAGGAGTTTGCTCAGCTGGCAATAACAGTAGACAGACATAAGCACTGGGTAGACTTTCTGATTACGGATTTAGGTGAAGAGGATGTGATACTGGGGTTACCCTGGTTAAAACGGCTGAACCCAGACGTAGACTGGTCGAGAGAGTTACTGTCAATCAGGACTCACAGGGTAACGGTAGAGGATGTACCAGATAGGGAAGCAGAAGCAATTGGTGGGATGACTTTGGGTGAAGGGGCACTAGAAGATACTCGAGATGACACAGTACAGGAAACCCTGCATCAGGGTGATGAACGTAAAGGGCAGGAGGAGATAGAAGAGGAGAAACACCCGCAAATCTGTGTTCTCAAGGCCAACTGAGCACTTCGTCGGAACTGGTTGAGGCAGGGAATTATTAAGGATGTGAAGGAACAGGTCTGGATCACAGCAGGATACACTTACTCCCAACAACTCACAGAAGCGGCACAGAAACTCAAGCCAAAGAAGACGTTTGAGGAGATGGTCCCTGAGCATTATTGCGAGTACAGCAAGGTCTTTTCGGAACAGGAATCAGAACGGTTGCCGGCACACAAACCATGGGATCACACCATCGAGTTCACTCCTGGGGCTCCAGAATCGCTTCATACAAAAATTTACCCCATGTCCCCGGTAGAACAGGAAGAGCTGGACCAATTTATCGAGGAAAACCTATGAAAAGGGTACATCCGACCTTCCAAATCACCCATGGCATCCCCTGTCTTCTTCATAAAGAAGAAAGATGGAAAGCTGAGGTTCGTACAGGATTATCGACGGCTCAACGAGTTTATGGTCAAAAACCGGACACCACTCCCACTAGTATCGGACATCATCAACCGACTCCGCAACGCGAAATATTTCACCAAGTTTGATGTAAGGTGGGGTTACAACAACGTGCGGATTAAGGAGAGAGATGAATGGAAGGCAGGGTTTGCAACAAATTGAGGGCTGTTTGAGCCAACGGTCATGTTCTTTGGCCTTACCAACTCCCCAGCTACATTCCAATCGTTGATGAACCTCATCTTTGCCGATCTTATTGCGGCAGGGAAGGTAGCGGTATATCTGGATGACATCCTGATTTTCAGTTCGGACTTATCGGAACACCGTCACATGGTTAAAGAAGTCCTCAAATGGCTCCAGCAGAATGACTTGTACCTTTGACCTGAGAAATGTGAGTTCGAGAAGACGGAAGTGGAATACCTGGGTCTGCTGATAAGCGAGGGGAGAGTATGTATGGACCCAGTGAAGGTAGCTGCAGTACAAGATTGGGCAACACCGAAATCGGTATGCAACGTCTGTGGATTCTTAGGATTCGCCAACTTCTACAGATGCTTCATCTGGGACTTCTCAAAGATTGCATGCCCACTCAATGACTTAACACGCAAGGACGTCTGGTTTGATTGGGGAACACAACAACAGGCAGCATTCGAAGAACTATGGACGGCATTCGTTTCCGACCTATTCTTGCCCTATGGGATCCAGATAAACTGACCCAGATAGAGGTGGATGCCTCTGGCTACGCTACAGGGGGAGCCCTCATGCAACAGCAGGAAGATAATACATGGCACCCAGTAGCATATCGCTCAGCCTCAATGCAACCAGCAGAAAGGAACTACCAGATCTATGACAGGGAGATGTTGGCAATCATAGAGGCCCTGAAGGACTGGCGTTACTTCTTAGAGGGTCTCCGTGATGAGTTCGAGATCGTTTCTGATCATAGTAACCTGGAATACTGGCGAACTGCACAGGACCTCACACAACGCCAAGCTCGCTGGTCCCTCTACCTATCCAGGTTCAACTTCTGGCTGGTACACCGTGCAGGGAAAAGCAACACTCAGGCCGATGCATTATCACGGATGTCACACCACCGCATTCAGGATCATGAGGACAATTGGCAACAAATTGTGCTCTCACCTGACCAGTTTCACAAGATAGCTGCCTCCACTCTGGTCAACCCTCTGGAAGGACAGATTCGTCAAATGTCAGAGAAAGAAGCTGAAGTACTGGAAGGATTGAGAAAGCTTCTGAAGTGGTTGGGTATCAAGAGCGATTTGACATCTGGATATCACCCACAGGCAAATGGACAGATGGAGCGGGCCAACCAAGAAGTGGAGAAATATCTTCGGCTATACGTGGGGAGGAGACAGACAGACTGGGCGAAACACCTTCCAATGGCAGAGTTCGTCATCAACTCGAAAACTCACTCTGCACACGACCTTTCCCCATTTGAGGCAGTATATGGATACCAGCCCCTATTCAACATCCTGGTGGGACAGCATACAGGACGGAAGGACATAGATGAATGGATTGAGGTGTTGAAGGAATTGCGGAAGGACATGCAAGCAGCACTGGAAACGGTGAAGAAGGAACAGAAGGTGGTGTATGAGAAGGGGAAGAAGGAAGCTCATATGTTCAAGGTTGGAGACTACGTATAGTTGGACGCCAAAGATATCGATCTGAAAACACCAAGTCGCAAGCTCTCAGACCGACAACTGGGGCCATTTGAGGTATTGGAATGCATAGGAGACCTTAACTACCGTTTGAAGCTTCCTTGGGGGCGACATCAAATCCATCCAGTCTTCCACGTCAATAAACTGTCTCCCTGGCGTGGCAACAATATCAATGGAGAACGTCCATCGCAACCTGGACCGATAGAGTTGGAGGAGGACGGAGCAATAGGGGAGTATGATGTGGAGAAAATCCTCAATAGTAGGATTCATCGAGGAAAGTTACAATACGAGGTAAAGTGGGAAGGCTGGGATGAAGGATATATTTCCTGGGAGCCGGCAGAAAATGTGGCAAATGCTCGGGAACTGGTGGAGGAGTTCCATGCAGATCACCCAGATGCGGTGGGGGAGTCAGATGTACCAGTGCAGAAGAAGAAAAAGAAAAGGTCGAAGCGATAACCATCGAGGACGATGGTCTTAGAAGGGGGGTAATGTCACAAAGTGTGTATTATTCTCTCTATTTTCCTATGGTCTCTTTTCCTTTCACTACGATACACCACATCATCCCTGTTTCACCTCTTGATTCTATCTTCATTCCACTGTATTCTGTCACATTCCGCTATGTTCTACCAGTTTCCACATGATACCAGGTCACGACATTATAGGTCACATGCCAGGTAGTATATATAGGACGACTTGTCACCTAGTCCCCCATCTTGACCTCTTTGTCTTGGGACTAGGTGCGTATTTGTACGTTGTAGCATACTGGGTAGTATTGATCATCTTTGTCATTGGGACTAGGACTAGTTGTTGACTGTCGAGCCTTCGCTCCAGTCTCTGTGTGTTTGCTACCGGCGCTTCACCACAGTGGGAGTGGATCTGTGGGGACCCGCCAGAGTGAAGACGGTTGGAGGGAAATCACATGCTATGTTAATTGTCGATGTGGGGACTGCAAAGAAGTTTTTGGAGTTGCTGGACACACGAACTGCCGAGAGGACATTAGATGTGATGGAAGCTTTCAGATGGTTGGGAGAGCAACAAACCGGGCTGAAATTGAAGAGGGTTAGGATGGACAATGCCAAAGAATTCCGTTTGGAATTGTGGAAAAAGTGGTTTACCTCACATGAGATCATCCATGAATTTACAGCTCCCTACTCTTCTGCATCAAACGGGATGGTCGAGCATGGTATTGGAGTAATCACCACGATGATGTGTATTCTTCTGCTGGAAGCGAGGCTGGGTTCCGAATGGTGGGGTGAAGCAATGAATGTGGCAGTATACACGGGCAATCTTTTTCCGTCAAAATGCCACCCTGGAAAGATTCCTGAGCAAATGTGGACGGGGAAACGACAGAATGTTGCTCACCTATGACCATTTGGGTGCAAGGTATATGTACATATCCCGAAAGAAAAAGGTCTTTCAAAACTTGCACTGTGTTCTGTGAAAGCTCAATTGATTGGGTACGAGGCACCGGGCATTTACAGGTGTAAAATCTGGGGAAGCAATGAGGTCGTGATGTCGAGGGATGTTGTGTTTTTTGAGGGAGAAGGGCACTGGGTGTCAGATGTGGGGAACCAGCTAGATGTCGACGTGGTCGACTCTGAGGATGATTTCCATATCAGGAACTGAGACCAGGGTCAAGGGCTCGACCCGGTGTCAGCATCTATCCCCGAGGGGAACACGGAGCCAAGTAATATTTCGGGTCCCGCAGCTTTGACACCGGGTAATTCCAAGAATGCTGTTGATCACAAGACTCGTTTGTTTTCTATGTTTTCCACCCATTCCTCCAAACGAGTCCGCGCGCCTACTCAACATGTACTTCTATCCAAGGAGTCCGAAGGGGAGGAGAGCCGAGCCAGGGATGCAGGAGAGGATTGGGCTGGAAACTGGAAAATTCCAAGGGGGAAGCCAAATGAACATTTCGCCAACTTGTCTCCAGGTTTTTTCAAGGAAGACACGCTGAGCGCATTCGTTGCTGAAGTACCCGAGCCAGGAAACCTTTGGGTACCGAAGAATTACGAGGAAGCTAGGTCTCGGTTGGACCTATGGAGAGGACCAATGGATGGAGAAATGGACCAGTTAGATGGACAAAAGGCGTTCACACCGATGCCACTGCCTACTGGACAGGAATTAGTTCCTGTTATGTGGGTATATTCAGTTTCACTTGATGGGGAAGGGAATCTCAAGAAGCGGAAGGCTAGGTTAGTAGTGAAGGGGTTCAAACAAGTCCAAGGGACACACTACTTTGAATCTTGGGCCTTGGTCACTCGGTATGAGTCCATTTGATTCCTCGCAGCAATTGGTGCAAAACTACACCTTTGTTTATGGACTGCAGATTTCACTGGTGCCTATCTCAATGCCAAACCACAAGGGACAAACTTCTTATGTATTCCACCAGGGTACGAGCAAAGGTACTCCTTATGTGATGGAACAACCACGGCGTTGCTCATGAACATAAACATCTATGGCACCATGGACGCTGGAAACAATTGGTACAAACTCCTCGACAAATCGTATTGGTCTCTTGGGCATATCCCCTTAGCAGCTGACCCATGCATCCGTTCTCGAATCCACGACTCTGGCTCCACAATCACTGCGACATACACTGACGATGTATTTGGGCTATCTACTGACAACGACGAGATGAAGAAGAGGACGGAAGAAATAGGGAAATTGTATGAATGGACAGTGTACCCTGAGCCGGATACTTACCTCGGCATAGCGATTAGGCAGGACAAGGCGTCGGGGGATATTTCTTTACAACAGTGAGTTCTTATCGACAAAATTGTGAAGAAGTTTAGCAACGAGGAGGGGACTTTGAAGTTCACACCACTACCAACTAGCCTTGACATGGAAAACTCGCAACCGATTCCTATCCCTGCAGACGACATCTGATACATGCAGGGCAAAGATTACTTATCCCTAATCGGCTCATTGAATCACGTTGCACAAGGAACCCGTCCAGATATCGCATTCGCCGTCGCCTTACTCCAGTGGTATTGCAATGACCCTCGTTCTATCCATTGGAATTCTGCTCTTCATGTCGTCGCATACCTCAATACGACTAGGGATTATAGACTGACTTACCGAGGAGGGGGTGGAAGTCTTAAGCCCCTTGGGTATGCAGACACGTTGCATGGGGATATTAAGGAGGAAAGTGGAATGGTGATGAGGAAGTCTACATTAGGGTATGCCTTTATTGTCAGTGGAGGAGCCGTATCATGGAGCTCAATAAAGATGCAGCGTGTTGCTACCTCCACTACTGAGGCAGAGATGGGAGCTATGGTGCATGCAGGAAAACAAGCCATTTGGATGTGGAAGTTCCTGGATGGGCTTCAGATGGGGCAGGAGTTCCCGTTCGAAATTCACGTTGACAACACGCCTGCGTTGGAACTGACAGGTGTGACCACCAAGCACATGTGAACCAAGCACTTTGATTACGATTGGGCATGGGTTAGGGATAGCATATGAGAGAAAGAACTGGACTATACTTATATCTGTTCAAATGATAACGTCACCGACCTCTTCACTAAGTCTCTCCCTCGATCCACTACCGAATGCTTTGCGAATATGCTAGGGCTAGTGAAGGATGAATAGGTGTATGGGATTCTGGGGAGGTGTTGGAAATAGGAACCCCATATACCCGAAGTGTCGGAGACTCTCCTTACTTAGTATCCATGTTCCCGATTGCGGTTATCATATTATAGTCAATACTTCCATTCGCCCCTTTACTTACAGTTTCAACCCCTTTCTTAGTTTACTTATCTATCTGCGTACACTATTCCCTACACCTCAGCTTTACCCTTCGTGGTCTGCTGAGGTGTGTATTCCCATACAATTGTTCACTCTACTCTTAACTTATTCTTTTCTCATGACAGATATACTAATTACAATTGTCTGATAGGTATAATATATAACAGAGCTTTACCCTTCGTGGTCTGCTGAGATATACTAATTACGATTGTCTGATACATATCAAACTCATTATTTGACAAATATTGCGTCGCTTACAATACAAGTGCAGTTGGAGAAGGACAAGACTCTACCTTCTGGTGCACAGGCCCGCATTTGCAACAACTTATGCGCCGTTCTGATGTCCTCTCCAAGGATGTATCATTCCGTTTGGCACCTCAAGCAATGTATTGATGGGTGAGATAACCCAGTTTCCACCACACTGTTTGGTGGTGGTAGACTGTGGCTTCATCAATTGCAAGTCAGTTCTGGAATGGGAAGCATTAGTTAAGATATACCATACTGCCTTTGATCGTGAGGACTGTGACAAAGTGAAGATGTACGACGTGCATTCAGGGAAAGATCTTTGAATATGTAACAAAGTTCGTTCCATTAAAGAAAAAGGACGAGATACAGATGATGAAGAGGTTGATGTTGAATCCATATCCATTACGTTCACTTTGACTCCCTCAATCGGTACGTCCTTTTCCTTTTTAAGTCTTCTCAGTCACTCGCTAAAATAACTTGAAGCATAGATGTGTGGATTGTTCAAAGACTAAAGAATGGACACTTTACACTGTTCTACAATGTTTATCGAGCGTTTCTTTTTCTAACAAAATGGAAGCTCGATTCACATCACCACAATTGCGTATGCCAGGTATAAGGAAGTCTCCCGAGTTCCATCGGACTCGTTTCCGGTATGGTTGATTTCCTCTTCTTCGGAGGACCACCTCATGGAATTCTCCTTGAAATCCCAGCTATAAAAGGGGACATCCTCCACATCTCCAATCCAAGCTACTGCTTTGTAGGTGCTGTCATCCGTGCGGTGAAGGCAGATGTCCACATGGTGGTGGGTGAAGGGATACACACTTGCGTCGATCAAACTTCCTTTATATGCGTAGATCCTTTCTTTGTGTATCCAGACAACAACTGGAATGACCTTGATGTTACTGGGCCAAACTTGTTTTGCAGCAGATAGGATTGCTGCATCGATGCCAATCAAACTGTTTTCGTCGGTTCTCATGGGGTACTGGCGTTGAAGGATAATCCTGAAGGGGCCTTCGAGTTCCCTTGAGAATGTGATCGGGTTTCCAGTGAGACGGAATAGTGTATATGTCGTTAGGAATTGAAGTCAAAGGAATGGGAAAGAATAGAATTCAGTGCTGAGTGGATATGAAGATGAAAGCATACTGCTGACAAAGTCGCTCACTGAAGAATGATAGGCGGCAAACATTGAGGCAGTACTTCATCCCAAAAATGAAGTATGAGTCAACCTCATTGGCCATAACACTGCACGAGGCAAAGAACTTGACGGAACGCTCCATGTTGACTACATCATCCTTAGTGCAGGGTTGGAGATTACAAGTAGGATGGATAGTGATGTGATGAATGTCAAGGAGCTTTCAGAAAAGACCAAAGTTGGCAAACAGAGTGATACACAGGCGCTGGAATTTCGACTTTGTGGATTTAGCAGCCTGGCTGTGTTTAGCAGCAATAGGCATGAGGGCGAGCATGGTGAGATAAGCATGAATGGTGGGACGATATAGGAATCCACCATTGCAAATGATGATGCCAAAGTGCATGAGTGGGAAATAGAACACAAAGATGCGCTGAGCTACCTCCTTAACCGAAGTATTAGTGTCAAAGTTTGACGAAATGTTTGGTACCTCAGTTTTGGAAGCTTCCCAGTTGTTGAAAGAGTCGGTGGGACAAATGAACTGAGCAGGGTCAATGAAGATCGTGTGGTGAGACCACTCAGGATGAATCAGTAGAGTGGTGCAGTCTTTAGCGGTACCAGCAAGTGGATTAATGAGGTGAGGCGCTTTGGACTGGATGTACTTGAGGAGTCCAGTCATGCTGTGTTTGAGCCACATGCAGATGAGAGGATGCCAGCTCCCAGCAATCTGAGAGTCATTTATAAGGTTGTGAAGCATGGGAGGAGCATTTGGGAACATCTGTTCTCTGTCTGCAATGCCAGTCACAGCTAATGGCTGAGGGAACATGCTGGGACCAGAGCGCTCATGTATGTGATCTGTGGGCTGTATAGATTCATCTTCATGGCTCCAATGGATGTATGTGAGGCAAACATCGAAACCAGGCAGAAAATTGGCATGTTCTATGAGGGTGAAGTCAATGAAAGGGTCAGGTCGGATGGAAGCATCGAAAACATCGAACCCAATGTTAGGAATAACCAAGGAGCCATTCGAGGCAGGAGTAGAAGTGGAGTTGACATGTTTAGCAGGAGGAAAGGAGTCAATCTCCATCTTGTCTGGTTCCTCCTGCTTACACTTGATACCAGACAACTGAGAAGCAGTAGGTTTTTTTGAGGTATGGGCCTCTGCTTCTCATTGGTGGGACTTCTGGGGCATACATGGTGCTGGATTTTGTTGGAAGTAATCGCTGAGCTCACAATAGGTGTCGAGAAAGTCATGGTTACGTTCTCCAGAGGCGATGCAGAGACAGAGGAAAAGGTCCTGACATGGAGAGCCATCACTGTGGATGTGTCATATAATTCCAAGATGAGGAAGTGCGTCGAAACAGTCATGGTTGCCCTCCCCCTCTTGTCCTGAGCCACCAGAATAATTTTTATGACTGCTTCCAGAAGCTTTCAGGCCAAATCTGTTCATTTTACGACGAGCAGAAAGATGATATGCAGGTAAGCGAGTAAGCACAAGTTGGAGTTGGTGTAATGACAGTGAGGAGGAAAAAATTGGGCTGTCTTTGTGTGGGCCCTTGATTATTTATGACGGTGGTGGAAGGCTATGGAACTGTCTTGAATAATTGTGGGTTGAGAGTTGTTGCAAGGTTAAGCAATGTTTTGTGGGTGGTGCTTGGCCAGTAACTTCTGGTTCAAGCTGTATGTACAGTTTCTCATGGTTAAGCTTTCTTCCCTTTGGTACAGGGCAGATCCTGCCATCGGGAGATGCCATATAGTTGAAAGTAATTGTCTAAAGCTTTCAACCAAGAGACTGTAGAGTAAGGTTCATAAGTTATATTGCCCAAACTCCAATGAACCTTGAAGAGACATCTATTTTTATCCCATTTATGATCCTGAATCAAATCGACAAATTCCTCAGCATCACCAGGGGCACCAAAATCATATGGCTCAACTTTTGAGCGATTTGGAAAAAGGATTTCGTCATTTGGGTGATAGGGCTTCAATAGACTGATGTGGAAGCGGTCATGGACTTGCTTCCCAATCAAATGTGAAGGCAGATCAAGTTGGTAGGTTGAGTTTTCCAGTTTGGCATCCAATATTTTGTAAGGACCAACGTATTTTGATAGTAATTTTGATGTGTGGCCCTTTGGTAAGTTCAGGTTTTTTGTGGACAGATAAACCTTATCATCCACCTTCAATTTCAGTTCAGAGGTACGTCTCTTATTGGATTCATGAGTTTGAAATACACGTGCCTCAATTATGGCGTCATGTGCATCAAACAAACTCTGCATGGCTTGAATCCCGTTGTTGCGGCTGTTTTAGAGATTTTACCTATTTTTCTACATTTTGGCAGTTTCTGAGTAATATTAACCTATTATTACTACGCAAACCAAGGGAATACTGAGTACTAGAGTGAGGCCCGAGCTGCTAGTAAAAGGACTCACCTTCGGAAACATATTACATGTGTTCAGAAGTAAACACTGTAGTATGAGATTCCACAGGACTGAGGGTTAGCAACTTCCAAAACATGTAGGAAGCCTTCTGAGCCTATGCTATTGTTGGTAATACACAAAGGATAGCTACGGAAGTGTGTAGGACCATACCAAGGGTAGTATCAATGATGAAAAACTACTGCTAAAGAGAGTGGGAAGTTCTGAATGGACTTAACGCAAATAACAATGACTTCTGAACTTAGGAAGATGGCAAAGACCACTTCAGAATCACAAGGGAAGTGGCAGGAGCCACTTCCAGAGGTCACCCAAGATGACTACTGCAGGTGCCTGGCCGGCAGACCTTGGACCCGAGTTTCAGAGCTAGGATCCGACCTTCGGCACCAGTCTACTGGAGCTTAGAAATCAGTCAGGCAATAGATGCCGCTGATTAGAACACGGAGAACACTGATACGGTGGCTGGAAACTTGTACCAAAGTGCTTCATGGTATGAGGAAAGGCTACTTAAGAAGTGTTAAATACAGAACAAAGGTTCTGAACTAGTATCAAAAGAAAAGAAGAATCACCTAGACCAACAGGGATGGGCTAACTTATCCGCCACCCTAACAGAAGCTGATCAACTTCGGAAGTATGGAAGTATATCCCAACCAAGGGTGTGGGTACCTACAACCTACCTAACCAATTGTCAGGCTTACCATCTACTTCTGAACACTTAATTTGTCTTCTGAAGTAGGAAGGACGGTAGTAGAATATTAGGGAATGGACTCACAAATGTGGGGATGAATGAGGAACTTCAGACTTTAGTTGGGGGTTTGGAATTGAGGATGGGAACAGCCTATCTGCGTGGGAGCATATGGGGTCTGGAGTGAAAGGACAACCTGCTTCAGAACTGTATAGAACTAAGGGGACCACTCTGGAAACAGGAATAACAAATGCTGAATGATCGAGAAGGAGGATATTAATTTCTACATCCAACTTCCGGGCAAAACAGCAGAGAATAATGTCAAAACTCTCTCTGTTAATCCTAGTTAGGTACTGATTCGGACTAGATGATCATCGATATGGATGAATATATAATTAGATACAGATTCAGGTATAATACTTAGATAGACAGTAGATAAGGGCTGGGGTTTTTGTCAGGAAGGCCCCAAGTTACCCACCCAGTCTTGCTGCTGTACCACGAGGGCAGTAGTATGCAGGGAACTTCTATAGAGAGAGACACGAGAATAGAATAAGACCAGTCTTAACTGACTTGGTAGATTTTGACTGCACCTGACTGTTTACTGAACTGTCTGCTAAGTCTGCTGGGACAAAGCAACTGTCTGTCTGTCTGGAGTGGAAGTCCATTGGTGACCAAGCTTACTGTCTGTCTGCCTGTCTGTCTGTCTGTTCTGAACTGTTCTGTTGAACTTCTGAAGTCATGTTTGACTTAGCTGCTGGGCCTGTCAACCTTCTGAAGTTGTTCTTTGTGAGTCTGAAGTACCTGAGTTGCGATTGGCGCATCTCTGGTTGCTGCTACTTACACCCAACCACCTACCTACCTATTTAGAGTGTTTCCCTCCACTTCTGAACCCCTTCAGAGCGAAGTATAGGATCTGAAAGTCATCCAAGACTCAGTTCCGCACTTGATATTTCGTTCTTGAGTTAGCTACTGGCAGAACCTTCGATCAACGTCGAACCAGCTCTCACATAACACATGCTAGACCTCAAGAGTGATTTGTTTAGTGTTTTTTATAGTTTTAGGATTCTCACTGTAGTACTATGCAGTGCTAGGACTTATGTATATTACACACTTCACCCTTCCCCCCCCCCCATCTTAGACGTTTTACTATATGCCCAATCACCCGGCATTAAATTTGATTCGGTATGGGCATCAAATAGCATAGAGGGTACATAGCCATAGTTCAGTTCAAACAGTGCATACCCCATCGAGTTACTAATGCTGGAGTTTATTGTGAACTCAACTATGGGAGTTTTGGTAAGCCAGCCATGTTGATCAGCACAAACTGAAGCTTGGATTATTTGTGCAACAGAGCAATTTGCCCTCTCAGTGGCACCATCAGTTTGAGGATGAAATGACATTGACATGAGGAGCTTCGCACCCAAAATTTGGTGTATTTCTTTCCACCAAATTGAAGTGAACTTTGGGTCACAGTCTGACAAAATAGATGAAGGTAAACTGTGCAGCCATACTATTTCTTGAATGTATCTCAATGATAGATCCATGGCTGTATTACTTGTATGGCATGGAATGAGATGTACCATACTTGTCAGTCAGCAAATAACAACCCAGAGATAATTATAACCTTTGATCTCTGGAAAGGGGCCAATGAAGTCCATTCCAATGGACTGCCAAGGCTGTGTGGGAATTGGGAGAGGATGTAATTTCCCAGCAGGTGCGTGTGTGCTTGTATTTGATCAGTCACAAGGTTCACACGACCTGCAGAATTTTTCAGTCATTGAATAGATCCCTGACCACCAATACCACCATTGTACATAGTCTGCGGTGCATTGAGGTCCGAAATGGCCTACAATTTCATGGCCAGTTTCCAGGATTAGTGTATGTAGTGATTTGTGGCTGTCTGGCGGCAATTTGGAGACGCATAATACTCACTCTCCTGCCAGATTGGCAGTCCAAATCAACCCAGTCTCCTTTTCGACAATGAATTTTGGATGATCAGCAGGTTTCTCAAGTATTCTTTTGAACAAAGGATCTAACTGATAATACAGTCATAAGTCATTCATGAAATTGGAGTTTGTGTCAAAGTCAGTGCAGAGATTTGGACCTTTGGTGCGAGAATCAATTAAAGTCAGGTTAATTGTTGGTGGGACAGTATACTCGGAGACGTCGGGTTCACAAGCTTTCTCTAGTTCTTTGGCTTCAATTTCCCAAGGTTTCTTTGCATCACAAACTTCACGAGATGCTTTGAATTGATCTAGCATCTCGGTCAGTTCCTCCTTTCTATCTATTGGTAAGTCCTCACAGAGTTTATCAATTCTAACATCTGCACTGACATATTCATAGGATGCGTGTTTTTCATTCTGTTCATCTGACTCATAGTAACGAGATAGGGCATCGGCAACTCGATTAGAAATACCTTTCACATATGTTATATCGAAGTTAAAGCATGAGAGGTACTCCATCCATTGCATTTGGTGACTGGATAAGCATTTCTGAGTTTTAAAAAACTCAAGAGATTGATGGTCAGTGACTACATGAACTTTATATTTGTAGCCGATTAGTTTATCCTCCCATTTAAGTAGGGCTTCGAGGATGGCTAAGGTTTCGGTTTCAAACACATGGTAATTGCATTGAGCATCAGTAAATTTTTTCAACATGAAACCAGCAGGGCGGCACGTCTGCCATGTGGGGCCTTGACCATACATGGCACCCACACTGGATACAGATGCATCACATATAACCCAGACCGGTTCTTCACTGTTTGGGTCAATGGGTTTAAGCACAGGCAATTTACAACACAAGTCTTTTATATTCTGAAAGCAGACATCATGTATAGGTCACCAGAAGAAAGGTTGGTTGTTTTTAGACATCTCAGATAGAGGGGTAGTCCATGCTGAGACATTGGGTAAGAAATGCTGGAGGTAATTCATGAGCCCTAGAAACTTCTGAACATCATTGTAGTTTCTAGGAGCTCTCCAAGTTTGGATCCATTCAGCCTTATCAGAATCGGCATGTAAACCTTTGTCATCTATCTTATGTCCAAGGCAGTTGAGGGTTTCAGCATACAATTCTACTTTTGAGGCTTTTAGGCAGAGTTGTTGTTCATGGAGTTTGTCAAAGATCAATCCCAGATGCTTTTCATGTTCTTCTATTGTATTACTGAAGATGAAAATATCATCCAGGTACACGTGCATAAAGATGCCAATGTACTCATGAGAAATATGGTTCATGAGTCGCTGGAATGACAAAGGTGCATTTGCATCACCCTGTCGCATAACATGACTGATGAAAGTACCCATAGGTGTCAAAAATGCAGTTTTATATACGTCTTCAGGCACTATCAGTACTTGTTCATAGGCATCTGACAAGTCGATTTTGGATCTGAACTTAGCATCCACTACCTGCATCCTAATGCAATCTTGATCAGGTAAGGGTGTAACGTCCTTTATTGTGTTATCATTTCATTCATGGCAGTCAACAGTGGTTCGAAGTTTACTGTCTTTTTTAGATATGCATAACATTGGTGCCACCTGGGGTACAGGTTTTGGTTCCCACCAGCCAGCATGCATATAATGATCTATCTTTTCAGCCAGTTGTCCTCTCATTGAGTTGGGGCAATGAGGCATGTAGTATCTATAGCGTTTATCAGGGTCAATTAATGGTATAGTATGATTGACTGCTCAAAACAGGGGTGGTCGCTCAGGTACACCACCAAGGATATCTGAATATTTATCTAGCCACTGCTGCCTAAGTCTCAGTATGTCGGCAGTGGTTAGAGCAGAGGATGATTGAACCTCATTCACAGAATTGAGTCATTCAATCACGGTTTTAGTATTTGGTTTTGGTAAGTGTGGGTTTCAAGTTTGAGCACGAGTGAACTCCAATACTAACTCATCAATTGGTATGGGGTCTCATTGATTACAGGCGTTCTCGATCATTATTTCCAGGTTATCTATGTTGAGTTTGTCTGTGGGATCCAATAGTACAGGTAAATGTTGGTTCAAAGTTTGTTTTTTGATTTTATCATTGTCATCTATAGTGGACTTGACACTAGCTTGAGTACTGGAAGGCTCCACTGTAGTGGACTTAACATCAGAGTGACTGTCATGTAGTCATTTCCCAGACATCTTCAGAGTTGTTTTGTGCGAGTCACTGGTGTTGAGTCCATTCGGTTTTGTTTTCTCAACACCGTATTTTCTAGGTCTGGCTCAGACTTCAAGTTCTTCGTGATCCTTGAGCTGAATATTTCTGTTTTGACTTCGTTTTGTGGCACAACGAACAAGTTCAGTGAGTTCCTCCCCCTCCATAAGAGTAGGTACTACTGAACCCCTCATTTTTATTGTGTCATCACTGAAGTCAAGCACGATACCATGGCGGCACATAAAGACCGTTCCTACCACAGCATTGTAGCAGTCAATGTTAGCAACATCAAAGTAATCTCTATCACTAACGTGCTCTTTGACCGAATAAATTTGATAGCGAGCAGTGCAGCCATAAGTAATACAAGATCGGCTGCCCTTGGTTCCAAGTTAGAGGGTAACCAGATTCTCGAGACAGAATATTTTAAGTTTAGTGGCATGGATGAAGTCAGGATTTGTGGCGTCAGCAGTGCTTCCACTATCAAACAGAGTGAATGCCTTTAGGCTGTTCAACTCAATCCATCCGGCAAGGCAACGTTTCTCAGCATTGGTGTGCTTGGGATGTCTTCCAACAGTGGGGGAATGTGTAAGCTTAGGTTCAACTGTAGCTACACAATCACCATTGTCTTTGACTTGAATGGCATGGAAGAATTCGCCATAATCAAGTTTTAAGTGAGTATCCTCACTTTCAGGAACTTCATTGGGTTCGGAAAGACATGATTCATATTCAGATTCACTGTCTGAATCGTCCCAGACACCCGCAAATTGCTCTGGGATTTCAATATTGGTATAATCCTCGAACTCAGAGTCATTATCAGTGTCATAATCAAGCATGAAGCTGGTTCTTTCATCCGGTTCACTATCGCTAGTGTACTGTGAGCCGCCATACGAATCTGGTGAGTGTTCATGATCATTTTTACTGTCAGATTTGGAGGAGGCATCATCATAACGAGCCCAAATCTGGTCATCACCTGAGTCATCTGTAGCTGAGGACCTTTCATTCTCTGAATCATCATTTGTGGTCTCAGCTAGGCAAAACAAACAGGTGTTCCCATCCTCATCCGTCATTTTGAATACTTGACTGGATTTTTGAGGTTCTGTATTTCTGGAGTTCGAATTATTTGAGTATTCCGGGCATATGAATGGTTTGTTATCTTTTCTGTCATAGCACGGTCTACTTTGGTCTCTATATTTATCACATCAGGGCAGAGACTCGGGCCTCTCAAATTTCTGTGGTTGAGAGTGAGGCTTTACCGAGTAGCGATGGCCATTCACAACCTGTAATCACTTGGGTGAGCCATCACAAACCACCTTCTGGTACCAACGTTCTTGAGATCTCTGGCAGTCACGTTCTTGAGAGCGTTTCCAATCCTGTGAACGTTTTTGACGTTCACGTTC
Organism: Marasmius fiardii PR-910; assembly: GCA_014904975.1. Lineage (NCBI taxonomy): Eukaryota > Fungi > Basidiomycota > Agaricomycetes > Agaricales > Marasmiaceae > Marasmius > Marasmius fiardii. The sequence continues at coordinate 25,726 of MU128011.1, read as the reverse complement.
TTGAGACCAGGACCTAGACCGTCTGCAGCAGTTGTGTTCAAGTTTACGGCAAGCAGCATGATAATATTCATGGGCCACTTCACCTTGCTCAAGTGAGATTGCAGTTTCCATGATGTCGGTCAGACTCGAGCGTTCAGCTGTAATCTTATGGACTGTGGTCATAGTATCCACAATATATTCAGGTAAGAGTAGGAATAGACGCTTTCTGAATGTATATGCGTCAGGAGGCGTAGGTAGGCACTTTGCAAAGTTTTTAAGAGTATTAAAGAGGCCTTGAACACTGCGGGACTTCGAGTATGATACCGCTTCATATTGATCTATGACCTTAGTTAGCAAAGCTTCATGAATGAAGCAGCGGTATAGACCCACAATGACTTGAAGGAAAGTCCACCATCCTTTCGGAGGATCAGCAGAGTCAACTTCGTCCAGTATCTGCTCAACTACATCATGAAACCATTGTAGAGCAGAGTCGGATAGAAACATGGGGACTGTGTTGACACGTTGAATGTCCATGGATGTGAGTATGTCGGATTGAAGAGTATGACTCCAACATATCTCTCTTCCACACAGGTTGGAAATGCTCAACCAGCGAACCAAGCCTTGAACCCAGCGGTCGAAAATAGTGAGGTTATCTTTGCCGCAGTATATACCAGGCTTAGGTAGCAATTGAATTAAAGTCTTTTGAATGTTTGCAGCATTTCCTTTAAGGGGTCTATGATGAAGGTAAGTTTTTATCACAGTTTCTATGGGTTTGAATGCGGCCTTCATCATTTCTTCCTCAGATTGAGGTGTAGGATCATAAACCCACTCACATTTTCCTGAGAGAGTGGGTTCCACAGTTGATTGGCGAGTTGCAACAATGCGAGCTTCACTTACGAGTCTGTCACCTTCACGTTCAGTCCCTGTTCCATCATCTGAATCTTCAGAAGGGGGACCGCTGTTTGGGTCACCAGGGTCATCAGGTGGGCCGTTTCCATCTGGGTCACCACCAGGACCGCCAGATGGACGATTTTGATTATTATTTTGATTTGGGAGATGCGGAGGTAAGTCACAGTTGAAGTTATTAGTATTACTGGGACCACCATTGGAACTGCCGTGATTACCGTTGAATCTGCTTGGGCCAGCAGGTGGTATATTATTGTTATTACCACTGTTAGTACCAAGTGTTATGTTGGGTATGAACCACTGAATCCTATCAGCAAGTATGGGCGTGGTCGTTGATTAGGATTGGGGTCATGTTCTGTGAAAGGTTTGCCAAACTAGAGTACTGATCTAACTTTGATAATCTCAGAATCCTCAATCGGGTAGGTGGGTTGCGTCAACTCGGGGTGACTAACATGGTATATTTTATTGTTTGTTTCGTCAATGACAATGTCCTGTTCGGGGATCGTCGAAGTACAATATTCCATAAGATCATGAGCTCGCAATCTTTGTAATACATAACAGCGTCGAAGCTCAGAGTAATACCCGCGTACCTTACTCTCAATCTCTTGATATATGTGAGAGCGAATGGGTGGGGTTAATCTATGACTGTACTGAGACCATCCCGCCATACTGTACTGTGGATGGTCATCATCTGATATGGAGACACCAGGCGCAAGCTCATCGTCCGAGGTAGAAGGCCTATTCACTCGTAACGTGGGTAGGGCCTGCTTACCACGGCGTACCGCTGCTCGATTAGTTTCAGACAGAATATCAGCAGCAGATGCAGAAGGTTCATCAAATAAGCTATTATGAACCGACACCTGAGAAGGTGTATCGTTGGCATGGTTCTGAACCATCTTGGATGACGAAGCCTGGGATTTACAATCACTAGGGACATCGGTTGAGGGTGTAGTCTGATTAGAAGCAGGTCTATTCACAGGGGTATGGAATACGGCAGGCTTCTTAGGTAGAGTATGAGCAGTGTCACCGAGATTGCGAGCTTTGGCATCACTACCCGAGGCAGTTGGCCTCAACGACGTAGGCTGAGTGTTCATAGTACCATGTTGGAGCATCCTAGTAGCCATAGGTTCAAGAGAACGAGAAGAATTCGGGGATGGAGAGTAAAGGTGATAGGGTAGAGCTTCAGAAGCGACGAGATTCTGAGTTTTGTGGGAAAGTCAAGTCTCCTTGACAAATTGGCAGTCAAGGGGACGTTTTTGCGACGTGATGGCGGTCAAAGTAGGGAAAAATTTTCGAGAGGAGGTAAAGCGTAGGAGAAGGCAGAGAGTAGCAGAATAAGCAGCAGAGAAATCGACTGGAGTCTAAAAAATGTGTAAGAACCTTCTCGTGCCTCAGGCCTCAATGTAGACTAGACAGGGTTTATGATTTCTGTGCTGTCTACGACAAGGTCAGGTAAGGCTAATGAGAAAGTTAAAGAAAAGAGATGAACGGCGACTAAGGCAGGCCCTCTTTGTCACGCACTCCCATCTCGCTCAGTGTTCCTACAGTTCTCCCGGGACACCTCTGAGAGAAAAAGAGCGTTGTCGTACAGTATAGAGGCAATTAAAAAACCATGGCCAACTCAACTCGAGGTCACACGCCAGGGAACAAAACTCCTATAGGAGGTCAATCAAAAAACACAGCAAGGTCTATAGACAGCAATGGCACCCCTTCAAGACGCACCCTCATGCAAGCGCTACGGGAATCCCCCTCCAAGCTTAAGAACAAAGCTGACAGTATTCTAATTAAAAGGAAGAGATCGAGAGAACAATCAGACACAGGTGGGCATCAGAAGCCGCTTTCTATTGCTAACGAAATGCACAGTCTAAATTCTCAGGTGGACTCTCCCACACCTGCCAACAACGCGCACCCGCCAGCCGGAGATGACGATATCTACATCAATGACGTCAACAAAGGCAGTCTCCTCAACAAGGACCAGGAAGAAGCATGACGAAGATTGTTCAATGGCACCCCCACGCCCCCCACTCACTACAACCATCTAGAAAATGTTGTATTAGGCACAGCAACCGACACCATGGGAGAGCTGAGGAACATCATGACATGGATTCGAAACACTGCAGAAACAGCTCAGGAAACACACGAAGCCGTTCTACACATTGTGAACACCAACAGCCATCTCCTCAAAGAAGTCGTGGCCCTCAAAACCCAAAATTCGAAGGTACAGGCATTGCAAACCAAGCTACTCGAGGAAGTCTGTGACCTCAGAAAACACAACGAAGAACTATCAACACTTCTCACGAATAGGCAAAACCCACAGCCCAACAACACCAGCACACACACAGCACCAACGACCACCACGGCGCTCGGACCCACATACAAACCTACTCAAACGGTCAAGCCACAACCCACCAAAACAACAACACGCCCCACAGAAGCTCACCACCCCTCCAGGCTTGTCGTCAACTTCCTACTGAAAGGGATTCGTGAAGAGGATAAACAAGACCCGTTGGCCCTAGCTGAAAGCATCAACCCAGAGATTAGCCGCGTACGAATTAGAAGATCCACCGCTTGTAGTAGCCACGAAGTACAACAAGCAAAACAGCAGCCTCATCATCCATGTTAGAGAAGATCAGAAAGCGGCAGACCTACTACCATTCAGAGAGGAGATCAGACAATGCGTCATTGGGTGCAATGCAGCAGGATATCATGTGGAAATTCATGGGGATGACCAATGGTTCAAGATCCAAGTGGATAACGTCCCGACAGAGGACTACCACAGGAACATTTACACTCCTCAGATCCTGATGAACAAACTGACGAAAAACAATTCAACAGTTGCCAAGCTTGCTGCAGAAGGACGCATTACCATGGCACTGAGATGGATGAGAAACCCAGAGGACCTCAAGGCACAAGACACCCGCAGATCCTCATTTGTTTTTGCGACGAGCTTGGAGGAAGCAGCCAACCAGATGATCAAAGCTAGGAGCCTAGCAGTACTTGGCAGATACTGCGACATCTGACCATACCAAGACCGTCCCCCAGTCCTCCAATGCATGAACTGCTGGACAATGGGTCACCGCCAAAACACATGCCAGGGAGAAGAAGCATGCCGGCTATGCTCGTCGAAGGAACACACCGAACAAGTTCACAGCGCACAGTGCATGAATTGCCGGGCGGTCAGGGAGAGCGAGAGCCTCATGGACACGGAATAGCTAAGTTGCGTTCACGGGCTCTGCTGTACTAACTGCCTCGCTGCAGGAAAGGAAGAAACCGACCATGCAGCCAACAGTAGGCGTTGCCCCATCAGGTTGGAGGCCTTTGGCACTGCCCGCAACAACAAAAAAGCAGCAATAAAGAAGGGCACCCCTTACCAAGTCGTGGCACCGAAGAGGGGACGCAAGAAGACCACCAAACCCAGCAACTTGAATGCAACGGGCCCTACATCCAGCGCCAATAACAACCACTTTGCGGCCCTCAGAGACAACGTCACATCGCAGCGAACCACACCTACCACCTTGTCAGCATGACGGAACGACACGCCAGCACCGTCTGCACGAAACCCATTCGAGTAATACAGCTCAACACACAGAAGAACAAAAACAACCTCCTTATGCTCCTCAACCGAGTTGATGATCCCACTGACATTGTTATCCTACAGGAACCACCATGGAGCTTCATCGGCACTGATAGAAAGAATGGAAACCAAATTGATGGTCCACCAGGCATGGCAGGCTGGGTACCAATTCTACCAGTACCAGCTCGATCCCCTGATGACCCCCGGCCACCCACCATGGCCTATGTACGACAGCGCGAAGACTTCACAGTGGAACTGCATACCGACATCATAGAAGACCCATACATCCAGTGGCTAGATATCCACCAGACCGGGAAGCGCGACATCACAATTATCAACATATACAATGTCTGAGAACATGGAGAACAGTGTATTCTACGACGCTTACAACGACTAGCTCCTCCGTTTACCAACCTGACCTTCATCACTGGGGACTTCAACCTACACCATCCGATTTGGGCGCCAGGCCTCGGCGACAGTGACCTGCTCACCACAGCTGTTGGAGACTGGTTTATGGAGAACGGGTGGTCACTGCTAAACGATAAAGGGCGCATCACCCACCCTGCTTGCCATGGCGGGGAACGACCATCAGTCATCGACATGACTTTTGCTAACAACACTGCAGCAGGCTCAGTCGTTTTCCGGGACTGGTTTGTCGATCTGAGCCTAGCAGGGACTTCGGATCACTATGGAATCCCCTTCACCATTGACCAAGGGGCACAGGAGGTGGAGAACATGGCAGGGATCAAGTACAACTTAAAAGATATTGACATACAACAATTCGAAGCAACCCTCACCAAATCACTAGAGAAGCGATCCAGCACGCTAGAGGCCCTTCTCGAAAACCGAACACTTTCACATTCTGACCTAGATGATTGTGAACATGCACTAATGACTTCCCTACAGGAAACACTCGACAAGGTCGCAAAGCCAAAGTCAACAAACGCTCAAGCAAAACCATGGTGGGACCGAGACATGGAGGATGCTAGTCAGGATATAGCAGATGCCCGGAGGAGTGAAGACTCGCTACAAGGCAGAGACGATACACTATTGGATGTGGCCCGTGGCAAAGTGAAGCAACTCCAGAATTGGTTCAAGAAGTTGGCGAAGTACAAAGTGAAGGCATGGGCAGAGGAGAAGATCGCCGAAACAAAAGGTCACCAGATTTTCGAACTCAGGAACTGGTCGGTGGGAACTCATAACTACCCCATGCCACCAATACACTGCGGAGATGACCTTCCCAAGGCTCCAACACATGAAGAGAAGTGCGAGGCACTTCGCAACGAGCTGTACCAGGCACCATGTGTGCTTCCTGATCAGGAGGAAGCTGACCTCTTCACCAGGGACCCGCAGGCCCAGCCATACATACCAATCACGGACAACGAAATCGAGGAAGCGCTGAATGAGGCAAGTAACACGTCTGCTCCTGGGTACTCACAGATCTCCTACCAGGTGCTAAAGTGGGCATGGATTGTACCACGAGTCAAGACATACATCTCAGCGTTGATCAAGAAATGCTTGCAAGCTGGCTACCATCCCACAAGCTGGAGAAAAGCCATAGCAGTCGCACTACAAAAACCTGGGAAGTGGGACCCCTCAAAACCACGATTATATCACCTCATCACCCTACTTAAATGTATGGGGAAACTCCTGGAGAAGATAGTAGCACGACAACTCACCTATCAAGCTGGACAACTGGGACTTGTTCCAGACAGGCAATTTGGAGGTCGGTCCCACAGCTCTTCAGAAGATGCGATCCTCGCCTTCGTGAACGACGTCCATGCGGCATGGAACCACAACAAGGTTGTCTCAGCCCTCACATTCGACATCAAAGGCTACTTCAACTTTGTTAACCACAACCGACTATTATGCGAACTCCGCCGACAAGGTATCCCACTTGAAGAAGTGCAGTGGGTGGCTAGTTTTCTCTCTGGAAGAGAAGCAGCAGTATACATCGATGGAAAAAGAGGAGAAATGAAGCCCATAGAGAACGGAATTCCCCAAGGCTCACCAGCATCCCCAGTACTGGCGGCGTTCTACACGGCGGACCTACTAGATGTACTGAAAAGGAATCCTGGTATCGTTCCACCTGACAATAGTGCCAAACCTTCTGACCCCACTCTTTTCATGTATGTAGATGATGGCAAGATTCTCGTTGCATTGGAGTCGCTAGAGCTCAACAACCGCATACTCAAGACATCCTACTACAAAGTAGATGAATGGCTCAAAAAGGCAGGTCTTGCTACCGATATTGACAAGCGCGAGTTGATGCACTATACCCGTAGAAAGCGAGATAAGAATTGCTCTCCAGCAATCATCTTCGACCAAGAGGCAGATGGGGTCCAGCGCATGGTAGCCCTGACCAGCTACATCTGATGGCTAGGCGTGTTTTTTGACCGGAAATTGCGGTTTGACAAACACCCCAAGCTCATGGCAGCGTCATGCGATGGGGCAGTCTCAGGGCTTACCATGCTGGCAAATACCATACGGAGCCTCCACCAGACGAAGATGAGACAACTGTACATTGTGTGTGTACAACCCAAGTTCTTATATGCAGTAGCCTCTTGGTGGAATGGGTGTGGGTACCAGATCAAGCCATTGGAGAAGATGCAGCACAGGGCACTATGCCTCATGTGTGCGGTGTTCAGAACTACACCTACTGTTGCTCTAGAGGTCGAGGCATCCATACCCCCCATCAAACACGCAGTAGAATTGCGATTGAAGAAGAACGCCATCCGACTAAACAAACTCCTGCAATCCCACCCCATCTTACAACGCCTCCCATCATATTGGTGGGAGCTCAGCTTTAGCAGTCAGTCTGACAGCGCAAGACTTGAACCACCAGCACTCCCAGCCCGCAAATCAAATGCGGCATCCCATCTGAAGAAGTCGACTCCCCTCTTAAACATTGCACAACGCACAGCCGCCGACCATGAGTGCCTGAATCCGTTCTTGGCAGCACCATGGGACTGAACTGTGCACGACTTCAAAGAACAACTACACCAACATCTTCTGATT
>MU128010.1:0-51375 GCA_014904975.1 Marasmius fiardii PR-910 | reverse complement strand
CTGAACTGTCGTCATAGTCGTGAGCTTATCGGGGTAATATGTGGTCTTCTGCAGTTTATGAGAGCACGGGGCCCATAACCTATCAGACAATCGTAGTTATTATATCTGTCATGAGAAAAGAATAAGTTAAGAGTAGAGTGAACAATTGTATGGGAATACACACCTCAGCAGACCACAAAGGGTAAAGCTGAGGTGTAGGGAATAGTGTATGCAGATAGATAAGTAAACTAAGAAAGGGGTTGAAACCGTAAGTAAAGGGGCGAATGGAAGTATTGACTATAATATGATAACCGCAATCGGAAACGTGGATACTAAGTAAGGAGACTCTCCGACACTTCGGGCGTATGGGGTTCCTATTTCCAACAGGTTTGATAACTACCACTGGGTTTCACAATCCTTCCACAAAGCCAATGAATGGAGACATACATCCCAAACCTGACAGACCTTTACTAGGAATCATGACTTGCTGTTATATGTACACTCATCCAGACTAGTTGCATTTCTGTCTTTCCCTCAAATCAGCAGAATCCACATGAACATTGAAGAATAGCTGGCCCTGCAAAGTTGGCAGTGATGTGCATGTACTGAAGACTCAAGACTTGGTATTGTCAGGCAAGGTGAATAGTTATAGAAGTCATGTGGGTGTCTGATGTTGACAGCATGGACTTCTCAATGTTGCCTTTATTTGCTTCTGCAGTCCCACTTTGTACCATTACTTCTTTGCTTCCTTAGACAAAAATGAAAGCTAATTGTAGACCCGAAAACATCGTGCTCTTTTGACCCGAAGACATAATATCCATGGCTCAGGAACGTGATTACATTATGAACGAGAGTGATCATTTTGTCCGGGGTGGACCGCCATACTACATAATTGTTCAACTATAGTCAGGTTTTCTATAATTGAGCTGAACCCACGTTCTGTGTATGGAGGCTGGAGCCCCCCACAATATCCGAGGTTCCAAGGGCCTTCCAATGACCAGGAAAAGCCCAATAGAACCATACGCATTGACGGGTCGTCTTGTGCGCTAGGAAGGTAAATGAAAAATTGAGCTTTTACGCACGAGGTACACACCGTCATCACCGTTAAGAAAAAAAATACGTGGGTCGTGGGTCATCAACCTAAAATCAAAAAAACCAGCTACGTATGATACAAAAACGCTTCCGCTCGTAGAAAGAAAGAATGAAAGAATGTACGGAACTAAGTTACAGCTGTACGGGGAAATAACAGTGAGGGGGGGGAAGTCATAAACTACACTAACGAACGTTGCGAAATCAATTCTTGGTCCAGAACGACGCCGACGCCGACACGACTCTGGGAATCTACCGAGGCAACTCCTCAATTCTATAAGGTAGCCCATCGGCTTCTGGTATAATAATAGGCGGCGTGTCACCACCACAAGAGGAAGAAGGAACCGTCAACGCCTGCGGTTGAAAGGGACGTGGGGGGTAGGTATTAACCTCATCAAAAGCGCGGGATAGGTAAGATAACCGAATATACGTACCTTACCACTCCGAACAGAAGTCGAGTTTGAATTCGACATATTGGAATCACTACGAGTGATAGTTTCGGTGATAACATAGACTTGCGTCGGGGTCTGAGAAAGCAAGTTGAAAATAGGTTTCAAGCTTCCTGGTTTCGCAACGCCTTTCGAACCTACCTTCTCTGAAATGTCTGGGTGGTGTCGAGGACGACGAAAGTTAGGAAGAACAGGAGTGTCCATCTCATGTGTCGCTTGCAAGATCTGACGGGTATTCAACCTTAGAAAGTCCTTGTTCGTCAACCTACGGTCTAGGGAAAAAAGGAAGGAGGGGGAGGGAGTTGTGAGACGTACGCGGAAAGAAAAGTGTTGGCATACACTAGAAACCCACAGATTATCATCGTCAGCCTAATCAGAGATACTGATAGCGATTGGCCATAAAAATAAATAATTTCCACACTCACATCGGCTAATCACGAAGCAAAGAGCCAGATAGACCCAAGTCCTTGGGACGATTAGATACTGTGCGGAAGGATTGATAGCATGAGAAAAAGGAAGGTAGACTCCCATAGGTCCCAACGTTGACCACTCACAGTAAGCAAGCAGCATATTGACGCAATGCTAGCGTGGGGTGGACCAGACCAAACCAATTAGCATCTTCCGACGGCCCGGATGCAAGGTAAAAAGTTCCCACCTCGTCAAACACCCAGAATTTATCGCCAGAATCATGAGATAATCGATAATCTCGTCTGTCCTAAATGAAGTCAAAACAACAAACTTGAGAACGAAATATCGGTTACGGTAGGGATGGGGGGCAAACAAACAACACACCTCTTGTATCCCGTCCTCTTCTGTTGCAGATAATAACATAGTGCGATCGCTATCCCAGTATCGCACACAGCGGCGCTGCTTAATTTGATTATACTCGGAATCTGTCGTGGACAAATTGGAAGGTGAGCGTTAGGCAACGACGGGATAAGAGGGACGGACCTTGATATTCATTGACAACCCAACTCCTGAGAAATATGGAATTTTCTTTGTCACTAAAAATCGAACCGCCGAGACTGGAGATGGGGGGCGACCATGTCAAGGGTTTCAATAAGTCGTACTCGAAGAAAACTGGACGTACCCAGTCCTGATACTAAACGAGGGCGAAACGACAGGTACGGACGAATCAGAGTCAGTCATTTTCCGATCGAAGCGATGTCAAAAGAAACCGTCGGGAGAGTCGACCGTACCAAAATGTGCGACGGCAAATAGCGACTGAGGCACACAGCCGAAAACCAAAAAAAAAATAAGGGCGGGTCAGCGCCGCCTTTCAGATCCAATTCGCAACTAAAATCCGAAAGCTGAGAACTCACGAGTACATAAGTAAGGAGGGTTCGCCGTTCGCTCACTAGGCGGGGAAAGATAGCGGAAAGGATGAGCTCTTTCTCGCCGATAAGGGAGAAGAAATCAGATACTGACACATCCAGACCCGGTATATAAGAAACCTTGAATTTAGGTCAGCACCCAACGGATACGGAAAGATCGGAAGTCTGGATAACACTCACGACTCTGCAATCCCAGAGATAACCATCTTCGTGGTAAAAAGGGGTGGGGCTCAGTAATCGTCTTCCTACGCACGCCCTTTGGCCCGCGGGGAAAGGGGCGCGAGGGGTTAAGCGAAGCCGTAGGTACATACCGAGACTGTGAGCTCTACCTGAAAGGCGGGATTGAAAAGAAAATGAATTCAAAGGCAACCCCGGAAAACAGTCATTCAGTAAGATACTCACATTCATACTCCTATCGAAGTCGATCGCCAATCAGTACTCAGTCACGGAGATGCCCCCACAAGAACCAACTAGTCAACTCACCAGACTGCGACTTTCATATTCCCAGTCGTCACAAAGTAGTACCTAACGTCAGTACAAAGGGACGTTATTGATCAATCGAATGCCACGACCGCAGAGGAAGGAGGCACCGCACCAACTAGAATGGGATACCAGCACAACCGACACCGTGTTGAAGAATCTACAGTGACGGAGGGGGACGAAAAGTAAGAGGAAGAGTAAATGGGGATAAAAGGCCGACTGCAAGAAAGTCGGATACCCACGCAATTGCTGCGACCTGCATGTACGATCAGAACAATGAGGAGCCCTGTCAGTGCAACAGCTAAAATCTACACGCCGTCTCTTACTCACCAATACCTTGATCCTCACAGAATCCCTCGGGAACCTCTTATAGTACGTGTATAGCTGCGATAAAAAGAGGCCGTATAGTCTGTGTAAGTTTAAGAGCGTATGAAACCAGATTAGTCTCCCGTCCAGGTCCAGCGATAGAAGAAATTGTGGTTAATCAGGACTCACATCGAAGAAAATAAAAACCCAAGGAGTGTCATCCCCAACGCGATTTCCTCCTTTCGGTTCCTTTCAACTTTCGCCATGGATGTCTCGATTTTCCGATTTCGTTCCGAAATTCAATAGGTGGGGTTTGCGCTTGAATTTTGAACGAGTCACTAGAAAAAAATCAATCCAGCGAGAACGTAGCAAACTCTTTAGCAAACAGGATCTACAGGGGCAGAAGATGCGAAAGAAGAAAATAATCTACCGCTGGAACTCGGTTTAATATACCAAGAAAAGCTATCACACCTCGGTGGGAGTCGAAAATCGATCCAGGCCGTCAGTGAGAGGTCTCGGTACTATCTAGGAAGGTACCTTCAGGTTGTCGTGGGGAAAGGAAACTTTAGAGGCTTTTTTGATTGACACAAATACCGTGGGATTCCGCAGTGGGACGGAGAAAGTCGTCTCCTGAAAATCTTGTTGGCCGGAGTCAGAGTCAAAACCGAGGAAAAGAGACTAAAGAGAATGATCTCAGACCGGTTACTTTCTAGGGGTGCTATTGGAGAGGCCGTTTCCAAGGTGAGCCTGTGGATCCTTAATTCATTCACAGTCCATTGACCAGTAAAGAGACGGGCTTTTCCGACTGTGAGACCACAAGAAAAACGTCTACAATCCCCCTGTGGAGCAGAGCATGGGTTATGAGAAAAAGAAGGAGATCTTCCGGTGCTTGGGCCTTCCCGAAGGATGACATTGATAAGCACTGGCAACTGAGGAGAAAGAAGTTTAACCGATGCCGTTCCCAATTATCGTTTGATATACTTCTCGGTCAGATGTTCCAATGACAAAAAGAGAGAGCCTACAGATTCGGAACCGAGCATGAAAGACGGAAAGCAAGTGAAGCCCGTTCATCAAGGGAGTAAGTAGGACCTCTGGGTGCAAGAGTCACACGAAGGGGCTACCGATGGAAGCACGCGACATGATGAATGAAAAGGAAAGAAGGTGATTCCGCAACTGCTTGCGAACCAATAGGGAATTCTGCGGTGCGGGTTGAACGTGGGCTAGAGATACACCGCGAAACGAGATTGGGTGCATAATAATATGTTGCAGTTTGTGTAGCGTAGGATCCTCGGAAGGTCAGATTGACTGTTGGGGGGATTAATCAATTGAGTAGAGATGTGGCCAACAAGAAAAACAAAACCACGACTTTGATAGCCTACAAAAGACCTAGATAAACGAGAAAGGGACAAGACCTCATCCTCTCCTTGTAACAAAGCTTTCTAAATCCTGCATTGTTGCGACGGCAAGCACGAATTTCCGGTCCGAATCCGTAACTGTGAAGATGTTGGAGGGTGTCAACGAGAGCTTAATCGATATAGAAAAGGCTAAATCGCTCACCTAAAGCGAAGATGTTGTCCTTCAAGAACTGTTCAAGTTCATAGAGCTCGGTGAGTGGTGTTATTAAAGTATATGGATGGGAATCAACGCTTCGTTGAAACTTTGTCATGTACTTTGCGACAGATTCGGTCTATTGTGTAAGTGTGTAGAAGGTGTTTGGTGAGCATCGAGAGTAGAGCGGCCAGAATTAAAATGAGTGAGACGAACTGGATCTGCTTTGCCAGATTCGTACAGCTGCTTCAACTTGGAAACTTCAACGTATCCTAGCGGTTTCCGCTTTTTGTTGAGGACACTGCGGTCAGATAGATCATAGAGAAACAACGCGGATGTCAGCGGCTACAAATGGATGCAAAAACAAAAGGCGATAACGCACGGAATATGTGAAAAATCGCGATCATAGGCCAACTCTATCACTCTCGAAACTCTTTCCGACGATGGAAGGGCAAATGCGGGTGGAAGTTGAAGGTCCTATATTGAGGTGTTCTGTCGTAGCATAGCTTTGGCTTGTGAAGATTTGACAAGAAACAAGTACCTCAACCACGGCTCCTCGATATTTATCTGCAGCTAGACTGGATGTTGGTAGACTTTGGTGAGCTGGCGAAGGTTGAAGCGTAGACATCATTGTCGATTGAACGGTGGATGTCGATGAGGGTCAGAAGGAGGAAGCAAGCCAGGGGCATAGACGCCCAGCACTTTCAGCCGAACGGAGAGGTCCCTGTTCTCAAACCGTCCACTAGCGGGCCTAATAAGTCGGATGAGGCCAGAGGAAGTACGGTGAGATAGGAATATTTGGCTCAGCTCATCGTTTCTCAGCCGCAGAACGACCGTAACTCAAGCTCAAGTCGTGGAGGTAAGCCCATCTCAATCGACGTGACGGTAGCTGACATGTTTGGTGCTTCCTAGAGCCACAACTCTGTGGTATCAACGACGATTGTGTCGTACAACCTGCTACCAAGACTCAAATCCCTCCAGCAGGTGTCAGCTTTTAATGATTTTCTTTCCATTCGACCACTCATTTTCCCAACGAAACCCTCGATGATGACCCCAAAGCCAATATCCTCAAAGTATGACAGATTAACAACAATCGCTCGTTATCGCTCCAACGTCGGTCAATATCTAGAAAAGAAACGGGATAACGTTTGTTATGACCCCCCATCATAGGCTTCTGCGGTTCGTGCTTTGTACCGACCGTAGAACTCAGAACTTCCCCGGAGGTACGGTCTAATACCTCTCAGATTCCTCTTTTTTGAGACGTGGACTTCATTCGGGTGCAGTTACGCCAGTTGCGTCGTGTTCGTCGTCATTCGCCTTCTTTGCGTCATCCTTCCGTATTCAAGCAGACTGGGTACAGAGATCTAGATATACCCCGACAGCGATGGTGAGGTACTGTACAAAATCCCGTATCAAAATCTCAAATTTTCCCTCCCTACCTTTCCCCTTCATTCATCCTCATGGTTCTCACTTGGTGTGGGTGCGAAGGAGGGGTGAAAAGCTCGTCATGATGAGCTTTGTGGTCTGCCATCCGAGTTAATCATTAATTTCGAACTCGAATCTGTAAATCATGACGTGAGGGGAATGCGGATTCACGGTTACAAGAACAACGTGCCCACGCGATTACTTACTCAAAATGTTTGAATCGGTGGGTTTAATTACCAGTCATCCAGGAATAATTTCGCACGTTCCCGTCGTCTGTCGTTCCCCACGACTGTCCATATGATTATCCGATACGACTAATCACTTCGGTAGGGAATACTTGAATCGAGCGGGATCGAGTCATCAAAAAAAGAGAAAAAATCCCATCCTGCATATGATGACTGCCCGGTTTACTTCGTTACTTGTACCACGGAGATCGGGAAACTCAGGCGCACAGCGTACCGCTAACAGGTACAACATGAGTCAGTTCTACAGCTCAATGTACTCTTTCCTCTGTAACCAAGCACTGATAGCTAATTGTCTCAATGCCACACCCGGCTCGAATAACATGTCCAGTGGACAGTCCTTCCCACTCCTTCCGCAACGTCTCCCACCCCATGCGCCTCTACGGCATGCTCAAGGGTCTGAAATTTGATCTGATTGACCACCCTGTTCGCACTTTCTACTGCGCCAACAACAAAGCTAAAGTAATGGTTCAGTTCGGATTTACGCAATTGGGACAAACAGAAAGAATCAACTTAACGTGTGACATACGGTAACAGCCTCTCCAGCGAAATGGAGCCTTCCTTGAGCCGCAGGTCTGGTCAGGTTTTCAAGCAAGTACCTGAATTGACCAGGAGCGAAGTACGCGAACCCGCCTTCCGAGAAATTGAGTGCCAGAATTCGAGAACTCAAGTCAACATACTTACCCATGGTTTTGGAGTGGTGTGTCCAGTTAAAGGGATACATGCCTTCGTAGTCGTCCTCGAGCTGCTGTAGTGAGATCCCGTGAACAATAGCGAGGTCAGGAAGGATCAGGTCTTTCAGGCGTTCCTCATCAAAAGATCCATGACCCTGCACCCAAGACCCCATAATAGTCGCATCTTGAGCTGTAGAGATATTCAGTCATAACGAGTACATAGTTGAATGTTTAAATAAGAGCTCACTCCAACAATAGCTTGCGATGAGTACCGTAGACTGACTTTTACCGTATGACGGATACACGACTAGACGTCGATCAGTCGAGCTCTCTCCCCCAGTAATATCCTGGTCAGCCCACCAATTTCGTTTGAACTTCATACCGACTTTGACAGCGGGGGCAGGCTGAAGCATCAGTAGAGCGCTTCTCTGACCGTAGTCGAGCATACATGTCGAAAGATCCATGTATCTCATACCCGAAGGGGATACAGCTAACCTGAGAATATCCGCTGCGAGCCCGTCGGTGCCTTTGGGGGACTTCCAAGTAACCGCCATGTCTTGGTCTCGCCTCTCATAGTCGATCCGGGTAACCTGAGCATTGAGATGGATTTTGACATTGGTTCTGTATGGCTCGGTACTCGTCAAGATTTCGAACATTTTATCTGCGACCCTTTGAGAACCATGCCTACGACAGTCACTGTCATTAGCTTCCATAAAATCAGGTATTTCTGGAAGACTCGTTCAACGCAACACCATGCTGCATTGGGCAATCCGTCGGCAAAGGCAAGCAAAACGAGAACATATTCACCAAGGAAGGGTGAGAACGCATCTCAAATTGACCCGTAACAAAATCCAAATACACGCCTGAACCCACGATCGAACTCTCCGACACAAGTGGTCATGGTCTCGAGCCAGTTGATGACAGGAGTAGGATAGCGCTCTTTTGCGGAAAAGCTCTCCCCGGTTTTGGGATCCACCCACGGCCTTAACTCTACGAGCGCCATGAAACTTCGGACGGAGTGATCATCATATTCCATCAACGACTGGTAACCTTGCTGATGATCTGCCCGCAGCTGAGCGAGGAACCTTCCGAACACATTCATCGTCAACCCTTCTATACTCGTCCGGTACACTCCCCCCTTGGCTCTCACGAGCGCCGAAATCTTGTCCTACTGCGTCGTTACGCCGAACCCGTATATTGTTGTAGCAAACCCACGTGTTCCCACAGCGGTCCTGGTAGTCGAGAAGCGGAATCTCGAGTTCTTTCAAGAGGTCGTATGTCAGCTTCATCACCTCAGTCATCGGGAACCGCATAGCGCCAACGTCCTGCGACCGCCAATACATAAAACAGCGAAGGAACAGGAATTAGCTTTACGTCCTCATCGGGGGAAAAAAGTCATAACCAAGATGAACCACTCACGAAGTAATCCCACTCCCCACCTCCCAAAAATTTGTAAGTATAAAGGCGACCACCGACACGACCCAAAGCTTCGTACACGTCGACTGGGGCCGTTTTGCCAAATCTCAATGCCGCAAGGAGTCCCGATACACCTGCACCGACTACTGCGATTCGCTCGACTTTTGGGCGAGGAGCTTCGATCTGAGGTTGGTTAGACTCTTCGATGGGGAGTTTGAGAGATTCTTGGTATCGCTTCATGATCGGTGCAGTGCGAAACTTGAAAACTTCAAGCGTTACATCGTTGACTTCACCGTTGGGTGTGCGAGACTGGGTGGCCATCAAGAAGGTGCAAGAGGGTTATAAGGTAGGACGAGAGGAGACCAGATGAATACATACGAGAAGGAGTTCTAAGCTCAATTAATATCCTCCGCCTAGTCCTCCCGTAAGTCCTACTTCAACCGATTAAAAAAGCGTAGCCCAATGTTCTCCCACTAGCCTCCGAACCTTTAAGATTCTCGGACTCGTCAAAAGCCAAACTTGCAAACGTTCTACGCCTGCTCCTAGCACCAAAGGCGAGGTGGAAGAGAATCCATTTCGAGGACGACTAGTGGGAGTCGCGTCGTTGGACGGGTTATTGATCAGGTCACGTGACGATGTCGAAGACGAGATTCCCACGAGTTGGAAGGCGGAAAAATCCGAGTTTTTTCTCAGTTGGTCATTTAATTTTATTCTTCATTGGCTTCTTCTTTCTACGTTAGTATAGACTCGTTGGATGACGGGTAAGCCTACTCCTCTTATGAATCTGAAAGTTATTCTGATTCGGCTCAGGATCGAAAGATTTGTCGACTTCTGGAAGTCGTCGCGTTTTCTTCGTTGACTGGATTACTACGGGTGATGGTGAAAGGGTATGAATAATAAAATCGCCATTTAGAAACTTCTGAAGCCTACGATGACTCTAGGACAAAATCAGTTGGTCAGCGCAGCCTGCCTGAGTAACGGACGGTACGCGTCTCTCTTCATGTACGTCTTGGATCTTCGGATCAATTTAAAGCTTCACACTCTGACCCCTTACATCAAAAAGCTCATTATCTCGCAAACGGAAGTAGCTTCCAGCTCCTCACCCAGATCATTGTCGCAGACATTGCAAGTCCTCCGTCAACCCTAATACGAGGAAGGTACGGGTGACAGAGTGGTTCGATTTCTGAACGCCATGCTGAGACAGTCATCTCAGGCTTTCAAACAAGAATGTGGTTTAGTCGTCCAAGGGTGTAAGTTCACGCGAGTAATTCAAGTTCAAGGTCCCGGTGTGAGGGGTTATTCAAAGGAGACTGTTTTGCAGTCGTTTCGAAGCATTCTGGTATTTACGCCTTCTTTCACGCCAGAGATATCCTATGTATACTTGATGGACCGGTATCTTTCCCTCCAGATTTCCTCCTTGGCTCTCTATCTACCGGTTAAAACTGAGGAACATCCTTTGAGGTGGATCGTATTTCCGGTGTTGAAAGCCAGGATGATACGCCATCGAGGGAAGTCACTCGTCAGTGAGGATGTGGACGAAAATATCGATATGGGTACTGAGAACTTGTTGTTGCTTCCCGGTAGAGCATTATACCGCCATTCATGACATGGAGGTGGGCGAATGACAATGTAGTCCTTTCACTTAGGCTTACAACTCAGCTAAAGGGTGCGTCATTGGAATAGAAGACGAGGGAAAAGCACATACCTCGGGTGAGCGATGCCATACCTTTTGTCCATCAGTGAAACGAAGCTGAACTTGACTAGGGGTTTCTGAGCTCCACGCTCACATCCAATCATTCTTCCGATATTTCCATTCTCGATTTAGTGGTTTCGGTTTGCGGATGGTTCGAGATTCCTCAGATCTTCTTGCTCGTGCTCGGGGCCCGCCATGCCGAGCAGTGCGCGTCCGGACGGCTGAACTTGTTGCATGACAGAGACGGGTATCTACACACATTGATGATTGGACCATAATGGGGAAATCCGATGTGGATAGGCCATCATGTAATCTTGACTGCACAGACGGGTCTAGAGTGCTGCCAAACATTCAGCGACGCGCTTCGGCGATAGCTCGCAGAGCAGAGGGCGGGCTCAACGGGCTTCATCAAGTGTTCCTTGAAAGACGGAGGTCACAAGAAGAGATAGTTGACAGCCTCAGGTCTGTGGCAGTGATGTGTTCGTGAGTAATCACTGTCTTTTAGCCAAAGCTTCAAGTATCACCCATCTCCTGCCCTGACCTTCGACAGGGAAAAAACACCTCGCAGTCCTGTCACCATCACGCTATTCTCCGTATCCCATCAGAACTTCAGAAGCGATCGTGGGGCCATCGGTTGCGAGAAAAAACACCGTTAGAACAACATCCCGGCGTTGACGGATGGTACGTTAAAATGGTATTACGCTTGAGAGTTCCGCCGACCCATGCCGACTGCTCGACCTTAGAGTGAAGCCAAAGATAGTTTGAAGTTAGCTCAGAGACATCTGGCTGCAACGAAAGAATCGCGCAGAAGTACGAGGAGTTCAGTCGCGTCGATGGATTGCGGGTGGCATTCCTCAAAATTTTCAATCGTCAAACAGGACGAGGACGCGATTTGTTTCTCGGGTGTTCGTACCACCCTTTTGAGTTCCAGGGACTCGGAGTTCGCGCCGTATCCCCAGCTTTGCCTTTTCTGCTGGATTCCTTTTTTGCTTTTCGATGTAGCCATGGTCAAATGGGCGGTACAAAATGACATTGTCCATTCTATAGCAGCATACATTGTTCCGTGTAGACTGTCACGGATCTTAGTGAACTCTCCATCCAGAACTAGCGATGGATAATAAGGCGGCTAGAGAATATTGTAGTCCAGGTCAGGGACGGGAAAGTTATGGAGGGAGCTCCGTTGACGGCAACTATTCTTTGATGGTAAAGTTCTGCACGTCCCGCTGTCTGCCAGTAAATCCAGCCTCAAAAGGGACAACCACTAGCCTAGGCCCATGGCCAACACTATCGCTACAACAAAGAACTACTCTCAACCAATTTCGGAGTTTGAGATTCTGGTCACAACCTACAGGCAACAAGAACCTTTGGATTCAGATACAGGTTAGCTTCGAATCGGTTATCTGGCAAAACGCATTGATGACCGTGTAGAATGTCCGGATCCTACAAGAATTCAGAACAAAGTTTCGCGGAACAAACGTGGCTTTCCCCTTGTATACAAGAATATTCCATCGTCGACACCTTTTTACCGAGCCTGTGATTGTAAAAAAGTCTTATCGAGAAGGGAGGGACATGAAACTGATGGCAATACTCACAGTCGATATCGCAGGAAGGCTGAAACTTTGAACGTCAAAACTCGGGCTGCGGTTACTATTGGCCCAGAGATGTTTTCTTTTACCCCACCTTGAATTTTCAACTTTGAGCCGTCGAATTGAAATCGACTCTCTCGTTATGCGTTCAACTCCCATACTATGATACGTTCTCAGCGGAACCTACCCGGAGAGAGAACGTACACGGTCATCTAAGAACTAGAAAACGCCAAGCCCGCCGATGTCAATGCTCATTCGAGGTGGAAGTTCTGGTCGTGGAAGGGGGTTCCACGGACTTCTAGAATCTCGAGGTTGCCTTGGTTCTTGACTCACCGCAGAAGTTGAAACTTGCTTGCTTCTTACGTGTGGTATATTCTGTTGATTCTCATTGGGGTCTGCCTCCAGTCTCGGGCTTTTTTGGTGGACATACTTAGTCTGGGACTCCGATTGGCAAATGCATAGGAGGATGGCCGAGGATCGTGATTAGTGTTGAATTTTGACTTGTAAGGGGTCAAAGGGGGACACTTCCCTGGAGAGTTGATATGGAGTGACTCGGAGTCTATGAAATTGCATATGGACCTCAAATTTATCGTAGACGTGTACTACATCGACTCCGTGGTGGTGATCTGCAGTTCCAGTTGCGGTATGATAACTCGGACACGGGACGAATAAAGTAAGTTCGCGATTACGTTTCTCTATGTTTGTTTTCTCGTGTTCATCACTCTAGGCGCGCATACATACTCTATCTGGTTTGGGGAAATGACGAACTGAATTGATACGACTTAATCGCACAATACAATTTTTATCAAGTGCGGCTTAATCTCCTTTCTCGATGCAAAATGGGGAAAGCCTGAGAAAAGGGGAATGTACGTTGCCACATAAGGATATTCCGAGTGTGTGTTCCGTATGCTCACCATCGTACCTTACCCTTCTCATCGCAAAAACTGGGGGTACATGTACTGCAAGGGTACTGCATGGAGTTGTCCTTGTTCCGAAGTTGTAAGCATGACACGAAAACCTGAGGTTTCCTACATCCGCATAAAAAATGAAGCGATCATACTGCGTAGTTTGTGGCTCCTTTTGGATCAAGAGGCGGAGTTCCTCAACACTCCTCAAGCACGATTTGGTTGCAATGCATTTCCTATTTGTTCAATTACTGCTCGTTACATATACATAGAGAGAAATCTACATTACGATCTGTGAAACAGCGGAAAGTAAGAGTAAAAGTATGTACAATGAGTTATGAGTTATTCATACGAAAACATGCCGATGCTGTGGATAACAAGTAATAATAAATATTTTGAAGTTGCGATGCAGATCTAAGAGGTTTGGGAAAGAAACCACCTAGCCGACCAATCAATAAACGCTCTCCAGTCCCGCCTTGAGGTCGTCCAATAAGTCGTCTGCATCCTCAATTCCGATACTCAATCTTATGAGTCCCTCACTGATGCCCAACATCTCCCTCTCCTTCAAAGGAATACTAGCATGCGTCATCCTTGCCGGGGCTTCCGCAAGACTCTCAACGCCTCCCAAACTTTCTGCTAATATGAATAACCTGAGGTTCTTGAGGAACTGAGAAGCCAGCGCAGCATGTTCATCGTAGGTAGTATGAGGTGAAGGCTTCTTGAGCGTGAAAGAAATCATTCCAGAGTACGGAAATGATCCGTCATCACCCAAAAGTCCCTCGCTCTCGATCCATTTCCTAGCATGGGGGCTCAGACTCTTCCAAGCGGTTGGCGAACGGGACTTGTCAAGACCTGGGTAGATAACGTCCTCCACATTTGGTAATTTCTGAAGTGCTTTCGCAATCCGAAGAGCATTGACTCCGTGTTGCTTCATTCGTACGTCAAGAGTCTTGACACCCCGTTGAGCTAACCAACTGTCGAACGCTGAAGGAACGGCCCCGGACGCGTTTTGGAGGTACCGAAGATGTTGTGTAATAGCGGCGTGTCGTGCTGGCAATATGAGAGCACCCATAACGATGTCCGTATGACCGTTTATGTATTTTGTAAGTGAGTGGAGGACGATATCAGCACCAAGAAGGAGGGGAGAGGAATAGAATGGTGAAGCGAAAGTGTTATCGACGAGGAGTAAAGGTCTCGAAGTAGCATTTGGAGAGTGGGGTGGGAATAATTGGTCTAAGATCTGTACAAGTCGGGCGATGTCGATCACTCGAAGAGTAGGGTTAGTCGGAGTCTCCACCCAAATAAGTTTCGTGTTGGGTCGGAAGGCTTGTATGAGGTTGTGTTCGCCTTCGCTGCCAGGGGCAATGTTCTCGAGATCAAGGAACGTTGCCTCGACGCCCTGTGTCATAGCAGCAACCCGTGCGATATATCGGTAAGTTCCTCCGTAAACGTCATTGACGGAAATAACATGGGCTGATGGTCCGAGCGATTGAATTACATTGGCGGTTGTTGCAGAACCTGTTCAATTCCGATAACAAAAAAGGGACAAACGATCAGAATGGAATGAATAGAAAAAGAAGATTGATGCGATGATGACATACCTGAGGCAAAAGTGATAGCGTCGTGTCCACCGGCTTCTATGGCTGCGAGTGTTTTTTCGAGGGCGTTCCTGTTGGGGTTTCCTGACCGGGAGTATTCAAAGCCCTACAGGTGTTTCTAGTAAGTCAGATAGCTATACAATCTCGAAAAATGGGAAAGAGCAAACCTTATGGTTTCCGACGCCGTCCTGCGCGTAGGTGGTACTCAGACTGATGGGGGGAATAACAGCTCCTGTCTCTGCGTTGGGCTCGGACCCAACATGAATCGCACTTGTAGCGAACCCATCAGCATGGTATGGGGTTTTGTGTAAACCATTGGAGTGTCCGTTGGAGGGTTCGGTGGCACCGGTAGTTTGGTGGGAGACAGGGGCGGCGTTGGAATGTCTGCGAGTAGAAGGCAAGTCTTGTGCGACGGTCATTGCTGAGAATATGAGCCTTGTTTCGGGACTTTGATCGTGTGGTTCTGAGAATCTAAATGAGGAGGCGTGTGATGAGAGACCAAGCAGAAATCTGACGCGGTTTATAAAGGTGAACCATAAATGCAACCCCTTCTACTCGCAAGAATGGCGAAATTTCGATGACTAATCACGTGTCCATTACTTAACTGGCTCCGTCTCCGTCAGGCTCCGTCCGACATCGCTTACCAAGCCGTGGTCAGCTTCCCTGAGAGTCCATGAAGATTCGAATCGGGGGGCTCGTTCTTATAGTTCCTCCGATGCCTTGTGTGAGGGTCCCTTCCACTAAGAACAGGAGAAGAGGTGGGGCCAGCAGAGCGGGCAAGGAGAGTCCATGTCTGCTCAATCAGTCAATAGTCAATGTCGAACGCTACAGAAATACACGTACTCGAACTTTGGTCAAGGTAATAATTCCTCAACTTGTCAGGGCGACGTCAAAAAGCGAGGTTTCAACGATCCATGGGATTTTCCATTGAGCCCGGGTAACGATTGTAAAAAACTCTTTGACGTTATGGAATCCATATCAGGGCTCATTCTGAGATCTCTTGATTCCAACCGGCAATATGTGACGGGACGTGCATATTACAGGGAAGGTAAATCGAAGTTGACTGATGCCCCAGAATAGTACCCGGGAAACTGAACATTTTCAGAGATACATCCCAGCAATCCCCCAGCGATCTCCCGATATACCGTACTTTGAAAGGAAAACGGACGGAATATCTGACAAACGTGTGGTAACCAACAAGGAAACGTATCAGGAGTCGGGAAGTTTGAATAGAGGGCGGTGGTTTGCAAACGTCGGCGTCTTGGTGGTGCAATTTTGCGTGCTCACATAGGTACGCCTGTGGCTGATAGGGCGCGCGACTGCCTATCCTAGGAGTGCCATGAATCGATGTTCAAGTTGAAGAGAAATGGGGTCCTTACCTCACTTTAATATTCTTCCGCGACGACAGATACGGTGGCGACTCCGATGATACCTTATTTTTGGTACAGAGCCAATTTGAGCCGTCATTCAGAAGATTCAGCGTGATGTCGTAAGGAAAGGTCTTGGGTAGCACTGGGGGGAAAAAGTAAGGCGTCTGAGTTGCTGGTCGTTGGAGGATAAAGGAGCGAAGCGCCACGTTGGCGAGCGTTGGCGCCTGCACAGCTTTACCCCGCGGAAAAAAATTTACTGTAGCTCAACTGTCACCAACACCTCCGCTCTCTGCAAAATAGGTACGGTTTTTCCTCAACCTTTGAATGATTTTGGGCTCATAATTGCTGGATTAGGTCGCAATCTTGTCTATGTCATAGAATTCTTCGATCGGTCATGATTCGTTCCCTGTTAAGCTCACCGTCACATCCTACATCGCCATCCATATCGAATATTCCTCTAGAAATACTGTTGAAAATATTTGAAAATGTAGTTCAGCTCGAGTACTCTCCTTCAGTGGAAGGAGATGGACCCTGGAGGTTGATGGGTATCTGTAAACGTTGGAAAGAAATCGTACAAGCTTCCCCGAATCTCTGGGCCCATATCACGATTCTCTACGCAAACCACGAATCTATATACCACGGAGAGACATTGACATTTAAAAAGATTCAGACCCGTCTCAACAATTGTCTTTCACTCTCAAAGAATTGGCCGTTGACCATTAGGATGCTCAGCACTTCACCTCTACTACTTGGGAACTTGGCAGTGCATTCGGAACGTTGGAAGACTATTTACATGGTTGTCGATGGTTTTGGAGTACGGCTACTCCATACTTTGCAGCTCCCAATCCTGGTATCGTTGACTCTAATCCATGAAAATGCCAGGCCAGAGGACGTTTTCGAAGACATCGGGATCGAAATGGAGCATGCAACGTCCCTCAGACATGCAGGCATTGCTGTCAGATCCTATGCCACCATCAATAGTCATCGTCCTCGAGTCTTTCTTCCTTGGAGCCAACTCACACATCTGGAATTGGACACCCGTCTCAACAAACTCACCCTCGATTCCAACCCAGATTCACAGTCAGTAACCCTCCCCAATCTTCGGCATCTTCATTCAACCCGTGATCCAAGAGCTCTGAAAAGCTTTATTGCTCCCCTTCTCCAACATTTAGTCCTTACAACCTTCAAGGATCCCTATAGAGACCGGCGAGTAGATCATCATTGGAGTTTTGAGAACGTCGTAACATTAATTGAACGTTCCGCTTGTCGCATTCATACCCTCGAATTCCGCGTTCCCACCTACGCGACGGCACTTTCGCATGAAGCCGTAGCTTCCGTATTGGAAATGGCACCGGATCTTACTGAATTCTATTTCAATGTCGCTCATGTGCAGAACCTCTCCAACATCCAATGGTCCAAATTTGGAGCTTTAGATGGCTATTTCTTGCGAAATGTGGAGACGATCACGATTGATGTATCATTTTCGAGGTTTTTGAAAACAACATGGGAGTCGCTTTCTGATCTTGACGTTTATGAGGAAGAGCAGCGACAAGTGGAGTTTGTGCGAGAGGTGGTCGACACGGATTTCAAGGTTATATCCGATTACAATCAGAGCGCCGAACTCTTTCTTTCTATGCTTGAGAACCTGCCCCTTCTCAGACGAGTGGAGATAAGTCACGAATCTCCGGTCTACCTTGAATGGTTTCGTGCCCCGTCAGTATTACATCGACTACGGCGGCTGAGCAGACGTATGACGCTTTCGGTGTTGCCAGACGTTGACTATTCTGAGACGGTAAGCGCTCATCTAGCTCTCGTGCAAATTCCCGCTGAGATTTCATCTTCAGGACTTTGTATCTGCTACGGTACAACACTTCATCTACAATCTGAAACGCCTTGGGCAATTCTGTACTCTCACTCGTTTGATCTCCGTCTTCTTCATTGCCACGCTGCTCGCGTCGGTAGTACCCAGATGACATTCTATACCCTATTCGAACCATTACCTCTTCCTAAAATTATTCAAACGAACTATTGTATCTTAGCATTCTTGGTAAACGCGACCACTTCCACCGGGAGGCTTCACCTCCACATCTCGAAAGATGATAGAAATCTGGTCACCCCTCTCCGCGCAAGCACTCTGGAAGTTTTCCAGCCCATTCTGCGGTAAATCCGTGTTGTAATATTCGATTTCCAACATCTGATTTCCGTACACCGACGTGTAGGTGTCGCATTCTTCGAATTCCTGGCACTGTTCCACGACCGCAAAATCGAAACCGGCTTCACTCTTTGCCCTAGCGGCAATATCGCCCGCATTCTTCTGGCCAAAGGCCATATCGATTGAGTGAGCATAGGCTGTAAGGAGCTTAGCGAGGGCAAGGTTGTTATCGGCCGTAAGGAGTTCTTTGGACCGGGAGAAGGTGTCCAAGTTGTCGGCTTCGATGGCATTGAAACCTTTTTGCTTGCAATCAGAGACCCATCCATTGATGATCATTGCAATCTGTTGACGATTCTCATCTGTGGAGGTGTCAAGCATGATTTCGTCCGGCCATTCGGGGTCAATGAAGTATCCCCCAGAGGAGTTTCGGAGAAGGAGGTGGTCTCGTTCGGGTGCTGATTTTATGCGTTCAGATCGAAGGGAATGTCATTGAAAAGTTGAAGAAACGTACTCTTCCAGAAAGATCCTTCATCGGGTTGTGTTTGGAACGCATTCACATAACAGATGTTGTATTTTCCCTGGGCGGGACTCTCAGTACGATCGCGAGTGACGACTTTGACGTCGGCATCAGGCGTGTAGGCGCCACCGATCTGGTAGTCAAACTTTCCATTCGCGGGAAGAGGTGTGAATGCTCGTTCGGTGATAACGGCGGCATTGGTCATGGTAACAAAGAATGAAAATGCAAAAGGAAGGAGAGTGGAGGAAATCATCGTAGCGTTACGAATCAGGTCCCAGAAACCGTTGAGAAAACAATTCTTTGCCCATCATTTATAAGGTCTTCGGAGCCTTCGCCCGATGGGGTGTGGGCTAACATAGACTGTTGGAAACGGTCGCGAACGCGCGGTGATAGTCATCGGATGATGACAGGTAGCAAGTTTCACTTCAACTTTCCTATCGTCTTGGCACATGCTAAGGAGCTTGAGGGTTGAGGAGGGCTGGAAAGAGGTCATCCTGCAAGTCGATCCTCCGCCTCAGCTGAATACACTTTCCAGGGACCTGTGAGATTATTTTCGTCTCGTCGAAGCGTTGAGCTGAATGTCCGAATCGTATTGAACATGCAGCGCTTTGATTTCCTCTATTCCAAAACTCAATACGAAGAAACCTAGACTTGACCAAGATTTCCTTGTAGACAGGGCTGCAGCAGAGATTGGTACCATAGTGTTTCAGAAGTCACTGAAACTTAAAGGGCGATCTCCATCTCCAGCCGGCCCTAAAATCACAGAGATTTCATCTTTTGAATCATATTCCTCGGCGCCGTATCCATGATGAATTGGTGACAGTGTGGAATGGACGAACAAAATAGATTCGACCTGGGCTCGAGGGTTCTTGATCCAAAGGGCTGTGTACTTTCGCGAGTCTCATCACATGGACTCGAGACGTTGAAAAACTCGACCTCCATCGGGTTGTGAGAGATCTGGATTTGAGTCAGCCAGTAGCTGTAAAGCGCTTGAATACTTGCTCAAGTGGCTGAGCTCGAGTCTGGTTCGTGATGAAGCCAGAGGCGCGTAATTTTGATCATCCCTCTGACTCAACTTATTGAGGTATATGCCGTGGTCAAGTTTTCTTCAACTGGGTCGTTGTTGTTTGTTCGTTCGCTCTTGATTGGGATATTTTTGAAGCATACAGAAGTGAAGAAACTGTTCTCCAAGGCAAAGTCAAAGTTTTCCTTTGCCTCCAGTACCATTGAAAATCCCAATCTCTCCTCGCCGTCCGACCTCAACTATTTCTATGTTTTGGAGTCGAGTCCCGCCAGTGTCTCCTGAAGAGGTTCTGATCAGCAAGTAAGTGCAAAGCTCCTTGTCGCATGACCTATGTGGAAAAAGTGTGTTTTAGTACTCTTGTGCTTCAAGAAGTTGGGCCAATCCGTGACTTCAAGTTTTCAGTACTGATTTAACGGACGTTGGCCGGGAAGAACCAGCATTCAGACCCTTGTCACACTCCATCTCCCATAAGGCCAAAATCAGAACCAACAAGACAACCATGAGCCGCAAAACTGAGAGATTTGGGACGAGCTGAGTTTCGTACCGTGACGTTAGGTCCTCGGACTTCAATTGGTCGGCGCCTCGTTCGTGACAGTCCCGGTCCGTGACACTTCTCTTCCCATGTAACACCATGTCGATGCTCCTTGAGTCCTTCTTCAAAAAATGAACTCTCTGTATCACCGTCAACGTTAACAATCGATCCACATCACATTCCGAACGCTCGACTTAATGTCATAGTATGGAAGTGGGCGATGTCCGAATTCTCCAGCTCGGAAGCCTTGTACCGCCTATCATCAAGGTGAACGACGTTGACTATACCCCTCTCCCGACTTTACCTACCCCCAGTCGTACGACAAATTTTGGAACTCTAGGGCCAGACTCTGCAGACAGAGGGATGGGCAGCGGTAATGGAGATAACATATCTGGTCTACGGCCTTTGCAGGATCGACGATGGCCTAGTGAAGTTGAATTTCCCGATAATCATTCTGGCTGGCGGAGCGAAGATAGCTACTCTAGCCGCCCGAGTGGGATTAACTTATGGACGACGCGTCAGTGAGGATGACCACCGCGGAAGAGCTAGTGAAGGTCTTCACGACGAACGAAAAACCATCACGCGAGAATCTGAGGATCGAGAACGGCCACCGCGTGAACACCATGGGAGAGGGACGAAAACTATCTCGGCCACTGACGACTCGACTGTGAACACTCGAGCGGGATGATTATCACAAAAGCACCACGAAGGAAGGGTACGCTGAGGTTCCTTGGGGGAGAGTGGGAGCGTAGCTACAGCCCCCAGGTTACGACGGCGGTGAACCGGACAGTGCAAATGACTACCCCAGTCCACACAGTCTTGGTGGTGTTATAACCACTAGACTTCGGCGTGTAGAGGATGACGATGGTATCATATGGGAAGAGTGGTGGCCACTTCTTCGATAGAGATAGAACGTCTCTGTCAAGAGCGTCCATTAACTCGGATCGCTCGTTAGCAGGCACATCTAGTCGACTGGACGTTCAACTCCGCCCCCTGATTCAAGATAGGGACTACGAACTCGAGACCGCGACAATGCAGACGCAAATCCCCAATCTTTAACGAGACCTTAGCGAATATCAAGGAGAAAGGAGGCTGAACGACAGCGAAACCAGGGTTACTCGGGATCAAGCCACTTCACAAGATGGGTCCCGCCTAAGGAAGACATCGTCGTCGAATCTTTGGGAGGTATAGACCTCCTAGAGAAGAAGTGTTAGAGGATGAACAGTGGTCGAAAAAAAGAGCAGGGGAGAGAATGCCCAGTTGTGGCTCGATACGTTACAAGTGGTGAGTATTGATTCTACACCTTAAGAAGTGCCCGTGTGTCTCATCGATTTGCGTCCCTTTGCAGTTCGCATAAGTATCTGAAGACCGCGTTTAGAGAGGCTTTAAATATTCCAGTCGACTCTCAGTCGACCCTCCCATCTAAGATAACTGAACCCTTCTCATCGTGCTCTAAGTGTACGATATCCTCGCGTACCTTCATCGCATGAAAATTGTGCACGGAAGACATGAGGCATTCCGCCCTCAATGTGGGGGCACTTGGACATATCAAAGGATGGGTTTATTGTACTCGAGTCAGGTTGTTGTTCAGCCTCAACAATTCCTGCTTCGTTGTCTCCCCTCTCTGGCCCACTGTCTATCTTGTTCATTTTTGCATATATAATCTACCTAGTGCCATACCGGACGAAAAGGGTTTGACGTTAAGATTCGACAGTAGCAGGCTGTGCCGTTTGTTGGCATGGTGTAAATATGAGGTTTTATTTTAATCTTGCTTCTTACCACCATCGACGCGATCCCGGTCGGTAATTTACTCCACCCCCCCCCCCCACACGGACTTCAAAATCTTCAACGTGAGGACACGAATCATATTCTTTGTCCGTTTTCTCATCTACTTTTGCCACAGGAACTCCCTGTTCTCTGCATTAGAACCCCACGCCGACACTGCACCGGTGTTGGTCTGACTTTCTGACTTTCCCACTGTTGTCCAAACATTTTTTTCTTTGCAAAAGCTTCTCAGACGGTATCTGGAACAAAGAATGATCAATCTCTTCCCTGCCACTGCACCTCTTCGGTCTTCGTTGCTTACTCAACCTCTCAATAAGTCTTCTGTTCCTCCAATTGAAGAACTCGACTGGCTCCTTTTGGAATTGAAAGTTTTGAAGGAACAGAGTATCAATCGGGCGAAAAAGGCGGAGTCGGATGTGAAGACTGTAGAGGATAGCTTTCGGAGGATGAAGGAAAGAGAGGGAGGCAAAGGGAAAGGTAGAGAAACGCCGGAAGAAACGCAGATGGAGGATAGAGAACGAGATGGAGAGATAGATAGGGAGGAAGATCGAGAGAAAGTCAGAGAGCGAATTGGAGGGTCAGTGACGCTGACGGAAGGAGGTGGTCTCCCCATCGAACTAGAGCTCGATTCTGGTTGGGCTCGGGCTCTTGGTTGGGGAGGTGATAAGGTGGAGGAGTTTAAAAATGAGGTGGACCAGTGTCAGTTCATCGTTCGACCCTTGCTCGCGATTTACAAAAGGTCTAACTCTCATAATCCAGCTACGGATATACGTTGGCCTGCTACACGGAAAAGGAAAGCTGAACCGAAGGGTGAGCTCTAATGGTCAATCGAATGATCTGAACATTGACCACCCTCATTCTCACTGATTCAGATTGGAATACGGGAAGAAGAAAAAGATCTAAGTCTAAGAAATGGAAAGTGGAGGAATCAGAGGATGAAGGTGACGTAGGACTACCAGGTATGTAATACCACTATGGCCAGCTTTCTCTACGTTACGCTCTCCCAGGCCCTCGTTTGCACCTTGACCCAAGTCCCATTTGCTAACGATTTCCTTTTGTGTCTTTTCCCTAACACGTTCAATTTTTCTGCGTTTGGTCCTTCTTCCCCAACGGTCCTTGCGGCACACTTCCCTCTTCCCCACGCCCTATATGATGAACGACGGGAAACTCGATATCCCTCCACCCAACTGATCATGATGGGATCCCACTATCGCGTTTCATTCCAAACTCCAGACCCGCCGCACGCCAAGTCCACCAAGGCTAGGGCAGGAACAAGTGCCGGTTCGGTCAGCCTAGTTGAATTTAAGCCTATGTGCCTTCTAATCATTCGTTTCTCGACAGGCAAGGCCGCAACGCTCCTCCATACCTCACACCAGTTCCTCAAATGTTGACAGACATCTCAGCAAAGGTTTGGTCTCGGTGTCGAGAACCCTTCCTCAACGTGCACAGACCAGAGCGATAGCACATCCCTATCCTCCTCCGTCCATGTATGCAATGCCACCGCCACCAGTGCCACCAAGGAGAGAACACCGAGTTGGAGATGTAACTATGTTCATGCATCCTTCTCCTGAAGCAGCTTATACTTCATCCTGGTCGGCCGGTGGAAGTACTGCAGCTTTTTCACACAGTCTTTTTGCGCTCAACTCGGCTCCTGTAGCCGCTGCGATTACTGGCGTTACTAATGATCAAACAACTGACAAGACCGGCATCTTGGAGGATATATGCAACCTTTTGCAAGGCGTGCTAAAGGATAGCAGGCGGTCGAAGGAACTTGTGGAAAGCATAGGAGAAGATGCGCAGTTGCTGCTCGATACATTACAAGTGGCAAGTATCCGTTCTACACGTTATGAAGTACTTGCTGTGTCTCATCACAGTATGTTTCTTTGTAGCTCGCAAAACTTCCTGGGATTCCAACCTGGCTACGGTCGTCGATACTGAAGACAATGCTTCGTCTTTCCAAGCAATCGGGCTTATTTCCGCAATGTCTAATAATCCAGAATGTAGAAAAGCTCGGAGACTATGCTGTTGGTGGTGGTGGCTTTGGAGACGTGTGGAGGGGCAAAATTGGGGAGCAGATTGTTGGTTTGAAAATTGTGAAGGCTTACCTGACTTCCGATGTTCAGAAACTTCTGAAGGTACATTAGACTTGTTCGGTGGTTCGAGCCTGGCTGACGGTGCACTCGCACAGAACTACATACGGGAAGCGATTGTCTGGCAACAACTTGAACACCCCAATGTGCTGCCATTTATGGGAATGTATTACCTGGACGAGGCTCAAACACAGCTTTGTTTGGTCTCTCCGTGGATGGAACAAGGAAATCTCACTAAGTATCTGGAGTCCACCTCCGGGGAAGATATCGATCATTATTTATTGGTATGTGCTAATCTTTAGTTCACTTTGTCGTGTAGTACACTAACTCAACTTACGTGTCTTAGGTGTACGATATTGCCTCCGGCCTAGCATATCTTCACAGCACGAAAATTGTTCATGGCGATATGAAAGGGGTAAGTAGTACTCTTTGTCTGTCGCCAACTGGCATTAACGCAAGGACTAGGTCAATGTGTTGATCACCCCGGATGGAAGAGCGTGTATAGGAGATTTTGGCTTGTCGCGAGTGGCGGACAGCCGTGCAATCCAATTTAATACCACGGCAACGGGTTCTTCAACAGGAACAGCAAGATGGTCTTCTCCAGAACTCCTCATCCCCCCTTGCACCCCTTCCACATTCAGTGACATGTACGCTTTTGCTGGTGTATGTTATGAGGTAAGCAAAGGTCGTACTCATCATCTCTGATACATGGTCACAAAATTCTTTGAAGATATTTACTGGAAACGTACCCTTCCATGGACTCAATGATGGTGCGGTCATTTTAGCTGTAATGGTCAAGAAAGAGCATCCATCACGTCCCGAGTTGACCTTGTTGAACGATGGGATGTGGAAGATTATGGTGGATTGCTGGAATTTTGACCCTCAGCTACGACCTACTGC
The DNA here is from genome assembly GCA_014904975.1 of Marasmius fiardii PR-910. Taxonomy (NCBI): domain Eukaryota; kingdom Fungi; phylum Basidiomycota; class Agaricomycetes; order Agaricales; family Marasmiaceae; genus Marasmius; species Marasmius fiardii. The sequence continues at coordinate 26,281 of MU128010.1, read as the reverse complement.
CTTCGAATTGCCGGCACTTGTTGCAGGTTTTGGGAGCTTCAAGATAGGTAGCATCTTAAAGTTGATTCCTGAGTGGGACATCTCAGACCTCGGAAACCAGATCTGGAAAGATGTGAAATATCCCGCCCTTGATATGGAGGCACTTGGACGACTGCAAAGGAACCTCGGATCTTTTACCATGTCCAACAGTACTCCATAGTACTCTACCATTGCTCACTGTTACTACTCCGATTCTGTGCAGATCATGCCCCACGCCGGTCACGGGCCCGCCTAAATCAGTATGACTGGCTTTTCTTGGCTTTTGAGGCACGCGGAAAATCGACGGACTTGTGGAAATATCTGGCGTGGCTTGTGACTTGTTTGAAACCCGGTACTGGGCGAAATACTATCTTGTATTCGATGCGGCACGTTGTAGGTTATTGGAATGATTCAATTAACATGCACACATCGCTCCGATAAGCAAAAATTCTGGGTTCCTCAATTCCTAACAAGTTTGGGAGCGCGTTTTTCAGGCAACCTGACATCACACAGTCCGTCAGCCGTGATGTCGTTTTAGAGTCCATCTCTACCTCTTAACGACAGTGCCATCCTTTCATATCGCCTCATGAATGAAGCCTGCCTTGGAATGGGCCCTCAACTAACAAAGATGCCTGTTTCTAGAATCTGGTTCTATTCATTTACTATCTCTATTTCTCACATATAATATAAAGCAATGACAGGCGGCAGAGAAGAAATCTGGCAAAACATGTGTGGATTTACTTAGAACAAGGATAATTATAAGGAGTCACCGCGTCCATCGGTAATGCTTCGCACGCCTATACTTGGTATTTTGGAACCCTCGAACTTTACTTCTTCCCTGCTCTATCATGATAGATCACTTACTCGGTCGCCCTAGTCCTTCATGGAAACGTACTCAGGTGAATTCATCTCCCTATCCTTGTTCATCATGGTCCTAACAGTACTCCATTCAGGTTCTCCTTGTTCTTCTGTTCTGGGTATGGCCCATCGTTCGTGGAGGTGATGGTCCCCCTCGGATATTAGGATTGAAAAGAGCGAATAGGCTCCTTAGTATGACCGTCTGTTCTCTCGAATTTGACCTCGCGGTATTGACTAGGTCTCGATAGAACGCCTTGGTCCATGGTAAATCATACTCACCACCCTCACAAGCGCTTATGCCATGAAAAACCTTGACAAAATACTTGGACTGAGCTGTGAACATCGCTTTTCCATCGGTCACAACGTGTTCTGAATGCCTTCCTCACTTCCTTACAGCACCCGAACCTTTAGCTCAGCTCGTATGTCGTAGCGAACCATATGAACTTATCCCTGGTTGATCTGATTCGTGTCCACAATTTATAGTACTCTCCTGAATTTTATCGGGCGACCTGGATTGCTACTGGGCTTGACGCAGGATTTGCCACAGCGTTAACTATTCGCCCCAAATGGTGCGTTACTCGTTTGACCTTTGGAGAATTGAGGATTGATATATTACAGGCTACGCGATATGTGTTCTATTTTATTCTCTGTTTACTATATAGTATATGCAAATGCAGGTGATGAGAAGGTGCGGAATTTAGTGGCACGAGGGCAACTATTACATTGCTCATGATCACCCCGTGTTTGTTCTCAGTTACGTCGTTTCCGAGCTGTTCCTACAGTTGAAATGCTTCGTGGTAAGTTGTCAGATCGAATGGCTAGCACATGACACTGATTATTTGAATCGTGCTGATAGGTACTTGGGAAAAGACTTCGAATCCATATGTGAGCCTGAAATCCACGACTTCACGACAGACTTACGCCGTGCTCGTAACAGATCCGACTAATCACTTCATTATCCTTACCGCCCATTAATGTTCGGCGCAAGATCTTACTGCCGAGACCCAAATCCTCTCAGTATCAACGCCCTATAACTGCATATCTGTTTTATGCTTTGCCTGCTGCACAACTTTCCGAGTGCACCGAACTCATCCTCGATTTCCCCGGCGGGGGTTTCATCTGTATGAGTCCAGAACATCACGAAGGCCGATTGAGGTTATGGGCGATCAATACTGGGAAACCCATTTTGTCAATTGATTATGGGAAGGCACCGGAATGTAAGTTGGGCGTGGTGATCTACTATACCATCTATAGCTCTGAACGTTCAATCTTTAGACCCTTTTCCTTTCGCAACAGACGAAGCATTCGATACGTATCGAATCTTGGTCGAATCCAACGCTGCCATCATAGGCATGTCCGGAGAGAGCCTTGACATCGTCTTGACCGGCGATTCAGCAGGAGGCACCATGGCCTGCAATGTCGTTATAAAGACGCTAGAATACAACAACGCCAGCCCAACGAGGCCGTTGAAACTTCCCCTCACGTTGTTATTGAATTATGCGGTTCTTGATTTCAATTTCGCTTCTTGGATGACGCAGGACAATCTTCGTATCCTTCATTTCGAACAGTCTACGGGGAATCTCCAGGGACTGATGGGACGGAAGGACCATCTTTCTCATATCTCGCCTCTCAGCATGGTTGATGACAGCCGTTTCAAGCGCCGAACTAGCTTGGCTGTCAGTCAGGAACTCGGTAGTCTCGGTAGCGCTACCACCCCCACACGAAAACCTCGTATGCGTCGCTCGACCCTATTGGTCTTGCGAGAATTGCCTCCGGATGAACGTGAAGCTGACACGGGAAGGACGTCAGACAAACAACAAGACAAGCCTCTTCTCGAACGAGTAAAATATGATCCAAATGTAGGTTGGAGCGAAGCCGTGTCATCCGAGAGAAAGCAGCTAGAGCTTTCCGCTGCTGTCCTTGAGGCCGACAACATGGCTGCGATAGCCAAGAAAGGTCATTCGGGAAAGAAAGAACCGATTGGTACCAGGCTGACGTTGACGAGTCGAACGGGGTATTTCCAAGATAGGATCGTAACTCCTGGTATGGTGAGTTGTGGGGTTATCTAGACTTTGTTAACTTGTTTTACGGATGTTAGATGCGAGCTATGGCTTTGTTATATGTTGGCAAGTTGACCTTGGCAGTCGAAAATCGTGGTCTCTATTGAATCCTCGTACTTTTCAGGTCCCTATCGGGACCCGGATTTTGCCACCAATTATTATATTTCTCCTCTGCTCGCGCCTTCGGAGCTCTTGGCTAAATTTCCGCCTCTTCTTCTGTTTTGCGGGGAGGTCGATCCTTTCAACGATGATTCAATACTGCTAGCAGGTAATTGTAAACATGATGCTTGCACGCCAAGCTGACGTCGATTGTTCTAGGTCGAGTAAGGGAAGCCAAACGTGCTCGTAAGACCGAGCTAGACCTAGCTTTTTTGAGCAAGAGTGCGAGGTTCGGTGACCATCTGCGAAAGAGTGTGACAGAACCTAAATCAGTGGAGGATATTGCACGTATGAGGGAAGAACGCGACAAGTTGTCTAATGAAGATGATTGGGTTCAGTTAACGTTGTTCGCAGGTAAGAAAATTTATGTTCAAGGTGAGGATTCTCCCTGTTCTAACGCTCACTCAACTCCTCGATAGGCTGGAGTCACGGTTACCTGCAAATGTCGGCGTTGATGCGGGAGGCGAAGGCGGTAAGAAAATCAAAGTTGTAGGTTTTGTAAAGCTGGAGCGCCTTCCTGATGCACGATTCCTATCTTTTTCAGGTCATCGAGGACCAAGCTGATTGTATAGATGACGCATTTTCGCGGTACCGTTCAACGACGAAGTCGGCTGCGACGGGTATTCGTCGCGGAGCGATCGCCACTGATGGCAGGACATCCTCTGTTCCCCAAAGGTACCAAAGCCCTCCGCATTTCCAAAACCCATTCAGCACTTCCGAAAACAAGTTGACAAGCATTGCCGAGCTACCCACCCCGGCCGAGAACATCGAGTCGGAGACCGCTCTGAGTCCTTCGAGTACGGACGAGAACGTGCCAAAGCCGACAGGATCGAGTCGACCGCAAGCAGGAAATAAGATCAGTGAGACTGAACTGATGCGACGGAGAAGACTGCTTGATGCACATATTTTCGAGTGAAAGCACAGGGAGAGCTTGGGTATCAGATTTTTGCGGATACAATTTACACAAATAGTGTTCTAATTTTTGCGTTAGTGACAAAAAAACTTACTCACTTACGTACGGTATCTATAACAACTATGAAGCTTCTGGAAACCGTTCGACTGAGGTTGGGCTCGAGGTTTTTTTCAAATCGCCAAAATCCTCCAATACGAAATGAGAAGGATCCAAACTTTCCATTCCGCTCAAATAGAAGGACACGCCACTAATGAAATACGTATGTCATTCTATCTTACATACGTCCCAATCACGACCACTGACCTTCAATGGGAGGCAATTTGGATGCGTCTGGCACGAGACATCTCAACAAAATAGATACTGTCGGCGTTTTCATCATTCACCACTGAAATTATTTGTTTTGAATGTCCAAAACGACGCGAACAGAAGAGGAACTTCGTGTATTGCGCTCGCGTTTAGAGAGATAAGAACGGCGGTTCTGTCCAACTACAACAAGGAAACAACTAAATCCTAAAAACGTCCACTCTCAGTCCCGCATCTCTGAGATAGAGCAGAGGTTCCAGGGAAGGAGCAAGACCAGGGTCCGTAACTTCAAGCCTGAGTAGCCTTAAGCACGCAACGCCAATCTCTAATGCGTCTTCGATGGAGGGGAGCCATCTTGATGTAACTGCACGTACAAGAGGCTCTTCTTCAAAATTGTCACCATACAAGGTGAGAGTCAGGTCGGTAAATTGGGGGAGTAGCGGTGGGCTAAACGAGCATCCTTGTTCCGCAGACAGTTGATCTAGAAACGGGAAAAAGAGTGCCTGGTCTGCCTGCACCTCAAGATGAAGTTCCTGTAGTGAAGGAAGGAGTCTGAGAAAGGAAAGCACGTCGTGGTCGTGGGATATATGTGAGGGCGCGAGCTTCAGATGTGCAATGTTGCAGTTCGAACGGGAGAGAAAATCTGCGGAATATTTGACACAATCTTCGTCTATGTTCCCATGAACGATTATGGTGGACAGATTAGGGAGCGAGAGAGACTGAAAGAGAGCGAGTAGTAGAGGGCTGCTAGTAATGTCAACTGTAAAAACCTTCAAGGAACGGAGAGATGAAAATGGGAATGTCGAGCTGCGAGCCTCGAGGGAAAGCGGAAATGTTGAGATTTTCCACGTTTTTGCACACTCCCAAAAGCGCTGCTATGAACGATATGGACCCGGGTATAACAAAAACTCGGAGGTCCTTCATGATGGGCCATGCTCGTTCAAATGAGTAAGGCGGTTCCGTGTACCAAAATTCGAGGGATGTGAGGGAAGGACACTGATTGAACAGGTTGATATGACGAGGGCCCAAGTGACGAGACAAAAAGGAAAGGCGACGTGCTGGAGCGAGGAAAGACGTGAGGGAAGTAACCCCAAGGCAGAATGTACAAAGATATCGGGAGGTATATTCAGTTCAATGCTCCTACAATGGCCGATACTCTCGTAGAGGACCCTTAACAGCTCGATTGTCGGGGGATCCAATTGCAATTGGTGCATCGTTAGGCTCATGCTTAACGACGTAGACTTGGAACGGTTGATGAAAAGTCGAAGGATATACGCTAAGCGGTAGAAACCCGAAGTCTCGAGGGACCGAATATTCACCTGGATGTTTGCCCACAAGGATAGCGTCGAGAGGGTGATCTCGCGCCAACGTCCGCACACTAGAGAGAGATTGACCACCCGGGGCACTTTTGGCGAAAAAAGGGTCTTCTGCTGTGTTACAGAAGTGGTTGAAAATGTTTGCTAGCATTCCAGCAGGCAGTCGATGTATGGGTGATAGGAGAGAGCGATATCGAGCCATCTGTTCTTCAACTGGACCCGCTTCTTTTCCAGCGACAAAACAGACGTTCTGAGTCCACCTCAAAGCCTTTGAGCTCCTGTTCAAGAACGCGGAGATGTCATTTCTATCAGAGGAGATACTGCTTCGAAATAGTCCTTCTACAGTTGATGATTGGCTGCGAGGAGACCCCGTTGGAGGGCTATCTGGGCTCATCGTGTTGATAGCTGGCCAAAACTGTTTTTCTGAGGTTGAACATCGCTCTGGTCGCTGGTGGGACGGTTCTTGAGACATACCCCCGTTTGTTTGTTAACTTAATTTTTTGGAATCAGCAGAAGCCTTGAACAGGTGGATTTGAGAAGCTCAGAGGCAAGATTGAAATTTTTTTCGCTGGAGGGGGAGCGGAAGGAAAACGATCCACAGTTCGAGCCTAAACAGAATGAGCCGTCTGAGCGCTAAAGTAGTGCTGACATCAGCGAACGCCAAAGCTGCCCCAAAACATCGACCGCTGTATTTCACAATCAAGTCGCCTGCGATCAGTGACTCTATATGTGCGCCTGAAAATTTCCTTGTTCGTTAACGAACTGTCCAGAAACTGACAAATTCCAGTGCTGGCCACGCTTCACCATGCAATTTCCTGCCCGGGATGATCCTTCTCTCAGATCGGGTAGATTCATGCAGGAGGCTTCCAGTGGTGAGGGAGCTTCGTTTTCAACTCGACTCGATATTGACCCCCGAGGTATTACACTCAGCAAGTTTCAATTTAATCTCTTTGTAGGCGTACCTCGGTCAATTCCACGGGTCTCCTTCTACCACAGCCGCACATAGCTAGTAACACTAGTTTTCAATTCTCACTCACCGGCAATATTACTGGTACGTCGTGTTCGACCGCATATGTTTCCCAGCTGATTCACGCTGGTACACTTGATTACAGATCTCGTAACGCCTGCTCGATATCATCTCTCCTCGCACAATCCGCGAGTACTTCGTGAACGGTACTTGCTAAAGGCTGGAACCTATTCTCCGATAGATGGCTCGCCATTTATCCCGAATCCGGATGATGAAGCCTATGAAGGATTGGTGTTGAACGTTGATGATCTAATCGTCGATTCTGGGAGCCAAGCCCATTTGAAGGTGAAGATGGAAGACGAAGAAGAGGTTCACGGGCTGTGAATGATTTCCCGACGATCAGAAGCGTTGCTAGCTCGACATCCCTTCATATTTGAAGTGTTTCGCTAATTCCGTGATGCGGAATGTCCCGAGGCATGTTCCACTGGTTGTTTTGAAGGAGCGTACGTTTACAACGATTCGACACAATGAGGGGAAGGATGTATTGAAAAAGGACCTGTTACAAGTCTTCAAACTTATCACTGTGTTCATCTTCAAGAATCGGCAAAGTAAGTAGAACCCCATCTAATTTGACTGCCTGTTTTCAAATCTCAATTTCAAACTTTTCAGCGTTACTTGATTTTTCAAGCGGGACCTCTACCGTGGGAGTGTGGTTAAATTCAAAAAACGCGGCAGATTAAACGATAAATATTCGTCGGGAGAATCATCGTCTTTACGCCGACCTCTACAAGCATTCAATCATTGGTGGTTCCCAAAGGTTCCTAGGTGAGCACAAAAAAAAATCCCTTTCTTATCTTGTCGATAACGAGAGAACTCGACAGAACCGAGCGACGAAGTTCATCATTGCCGCAGTTCAACCATGCAAACTCCTGTGACAGATGGCATTGCATTCAAATCTCTACCTCGCGACCGGTCGTTGATGATTCAGAAAATGTTTAGAAGGACCATCTCACCGTCTGAGCGCAACCTTGTCTCCCATTTTTTGGACGATGCGGAAAAAGAGCTCGAGGAATTCCAGACGGAAATAAACAAGCTCAATGGAGTGATCCTTTCATTGGAAAACAAGAGGGATGGTCTACGGAATAGGATGAAGAGTTACCGCTCTTTACTATCACCGATTCACAGACTTCCTCCGGAAATTCTGGCGAACGTCTTTGCATATAGTTCCCGCCCTATGGAAATTCTGCAATTCGGCGTGATCCCCGACGTCGTCTTGCTTTCGATGGTGTGCGTTCGCTGGCGAGAGGTGGTGCTCTCAACACCATCGTTATGGTCGAACATTCAGATGGATTTTGGCGCTTGGGTAGATGGGACACTTGATGCATATACTGTGTCCTACATTCAACTCCCTCTCGCAGTCAATATGGTAGAGATGTTTCTTGAACGTTCCAGGCCAGCCCCTTTGACATTGAAGTTTGGATTCCCTTCCACTGTAGTCTGCCCTCGCGTTGGTGTCCTGTTGGAAGTTCTTTGTCGCGTTTCCGAACGATGGAGGAGCCTCGACATCACGTTAGGTTCCGATTTACTCGACCACCGAAAACTGGGGTCAATCCCTAATCTTCCCTCTCTGGAACACCTTGACCTTCGCCTTTTCGAGGTCGATCATATTGATCGAATCACCAATTTCTTTGCTCACTGTCCTTCCCTTACTTCTCTGTCCCTGAGTCCAATGGCATTAGAATACTTCCCACTGATACACTTGCCCTGGCAACAAATCAAGAAGTTACAGTTATATTCTACTGATGACTTCGAGTCCGTTATAGAGGCATGTTCGGCTTTGGAGTGGCTGGAGCTTCGAGAAGTTAGAGGTTTTAGAGATACCGAAATCATTTCATCTTCGATAAAGACCTTGCTGGTACAGGGCAATGACACCCTCGATCTCCTTTCCTCATTACGAAATGTCTCGTTTCCCACTTTATCAACCCTCGATTTGTCAGGGGCAACTATGTGGAAACCAAAGGATTTTGCGGACTTCCTTGACCGTTCATCCTGCAATATCACCAGATTAAAGATTCGACCGCCGTATGGTACATCGGATGCCGACCTTATTCCCTTCCTTCGACTCCTTCCATCATTACAGACCCTCCATATTGTCGACGATGCAGAACGAGCGTTGCACGCAGGTGAATTCGCATCGGAAACAATAGTCGTCACCAGAAACCTCTTTAAAGAATTCTCTGCGCATCAGAATCATTTCCATCGTCCACCTTTCCTACCACGGTTGACGGATCTGACGTTGACGGTCTGTAGAGATCGTTTAGACAAAGAGGCATTCGTAGATGCCGTCAGATCTCGATGGCTTCCTGACAAGGCCTACGCCTTTGAAAGCGGTGTGGACTGTCTGCAGTCGGTGTCTGTCTTTTTCGAAGAGGAGGACGCTCCTATTGACGTTCTCGATTCCTTGAATCATCTTAGAGACGCCGGGTTAGAAATCCGCATCTCGCGTGGTAAGGCTCCCTTTGCGTGGGGCCGAGATTAGCATACATTGTGGTTTCTTGTGATACTCGCGGCTCAAATAACCCTATTTATTCTTTCCAAATGCTCGATGATCATGCCAGTGGTCTAGTAAGATAAGATTAGAAGATTACATGGAGAGGGTCAGAGACCTGAGGCTCAGTTTGAAGTTGTTTACTGCAACGCGCCTTCTGAGCATATCACGTGTAGTTTATTTCAGTTTCCTTTTTTCAGTCTCCACCACCAGGGACTGCTAGGCTCACATATACAGTCCGATATTGAAACCAGAACCGCACTTTGACTCGCCAGACCCTTACAAGACGTATTAGAACAAGTACCGCTATTACGAATCGATGGGCGAGGGTTATTATCGCCATACCTATCGGAGATGCCGTTGCATAGAAACTTCCTGCGGGATCGGTATCTGCTCGTGCTCTGTATGATTCCTGCGTTCATTCAAAGAGGGGGTCTCCAGTCGATACTGAACTGCAGTCCTTATTAAATTCGTAACTTCTAGAGAGCTGCTGATACGCGCGAAATTTACTTCCGACTTTCGAGATGTTGTTAGAGTCCTGGAGTGCATCAGAGGTGACGTCTTGTGGCTCTCGTACGACTACGAAAAGGGAGATGGGAAGGGTAGATTGAGTTCACTAAAGGAGCGTAAGAACACCTGTTTCTGAGCGGCCTGTTCCAATTACGCACTGGAGAATTGTACCTCTCAACATTTCTGTCAGGTCCTGCTGTACTTGACCACGAATCATTCCATATCGGCCCCCGATTTCCCTGGTCTTGAGCACCTTGCTTTGCGGACTTGGCTGGTCGAACGATTAAGATTAGAATGTCATGGATCAGTTCTCGATACGCAGGGGGCTGGGCACACCACATACACGTCGACTCTCATTGAATGCTTCGATTGTGATATCCAGGCTTCCTCGAGAGTTGTAAATTCCTAAATAATATCCGTAGACTAAATTACATGTTGTCGAAGGTACCTATCTATATATCACCATGATCCAAATACCGATAGCGTAAAAATATACAAGGTGTATGCGTATACAGGACAATAAATAAAAGTGAGTGAGGGAAAAAAAAAGTCTCAACAAAAAAAAATGGAAAGGGTATGAGTAGAACAAATTTAGTGCAAACGTGCCCCGTTCGGAGCACTCGAGTAGGCAGATGGAGAATCAAAGTAAAACGCGTCGTCGTCAGAATCACTGGCGAGGGAATCTGTATCAGAGTCATCTTCATCGGACGACATTGCGCCCACGTGGAAAACATCGACAAAGGGTGTCGGGGGAACGTCGTTGATGGTGTCATTGGCTGTGGATTTGGCAAGGATAGCAGCAACGCGAGCTTCCAGCCTTCTGTCGGGCATCGAAGAAGGGTGGGGCTTGGATTCCTCGTCTTGGAAGAAAGTTGTAAGATCGTGGAGATTCTGCACAAGGCCACCGAGATCTTCCCTCCCCTCTTCTTCGACAGAAGTATTGGATGCAAGCGCCTCCATTTCTTCTGGTTCAAATTCAATACGAGACGGACGCGATGGCATGGAGCAAGTGTCGAAAACGCCTTCAATGTTAGCACGACATGCTTGTCGCATTTCATCCGCCTTGACGACACACCAACCGGATTCCTCCGGAACTCCGAATACCATCGCACCGGAATCGACGTCTTTGGGTGTAGGAAGAGTCCGTGTATGCATGCTCATCCGCAGTACATGCTTCGCCGCCAACCCACCAGACATTTTCATCGGTTCCTCAAGAACATCCAACGCTTGAGATGCTAGGTCGGTCTCCAATAGCCGTAGTAACGGCATCAATAGTTCCGATCCGAGGAGTTCTACCGGGTTCCTAGTTTCTCGCTGTTGGAACAGAACCTTCAGAACTTGCATGGTCTGTATCCGTAGCCATCGCTCTTGATTTAGAACGAGACCCATAAGGAGCGTGACTATTTCGGTCCAATAGCTGACTCCGTAGTGTTCTCGAAGACTGGACACGGATTGACGGAGGAAGTCATCTCGAGTTCGGAAATGACCTTTAGCAAAGGAGGTCATGATTTTGTGAATGGTGGGTCGACCTTCAGCCTTGGCGAGCGTACCGATGTTCTCTGCAAATTGACGAAGGGAATCATCAACCGATTGTTCTGGGGTCATGGCGTAGAGGCACCATGGAAGGGATAGAGTATATAGGTCGCGCACACGACCGTCACTAGAATCGATGAGTCGCCCATCGCTGTAAAATGTAAGGCGTTGAAGAAGTCTGAGTGTCACTTTAGAAGTCACAGACGACCTCAGACCGGCCAATAAATTCCGTTGAAGAGAGTCCGTTCCTTTCCATTCCAATGGTCTGTGCGAAAGCAAAGCTTCAACAACCGTGGGATCATCAAAATCAACTCTAGTCAAGATGGTCTCCAACAGATTCAATACTTCGCTGTACTCCTGTTCTATCGTTGTAGACAACGCCCCACATGCGCACCAAAAGATTTGTGGGAGCAATGTCATGTCGAAATTGGACGAGGAGACCATGGCATTCAGAGTAAGGATGATTTCCGTCGCAAAGGATTTGATGCTATCGTCGGATGCGGAAATGGTGTTTGACAGCCGACCAAGGAGGAGTGCCAACTGCAGCATCTTCACTCGTGGTGATAGAGCTCTGAAGATCTGCAAGGAGCGAAAGGCAACTGATCGTATAGAACAAGATGCTCCCCATTCCGAAGCTAGCGTACCCCACTTTTCGCGAATGGCAGGACACAGTGGCTCGAGGAAGATGATGACTCGAGAAGAAAGCCATCTTACTTTCTCTTCGATTTCAGGCCCCTTTTCGTCCTCCTTCCAAAACATATCCTCGGCTTGTATCTCCAACCCAGCTAACTCGTCCTTGAGCACGGAGCGATTCGGATAATTAGAACGATCGGGGATTTCGTCGTAACCTGGAGCCCAAGACCGTAGCAATTGGAAAAGCATCCGACGAGCTCGCAAACGGATATAGGAAACTCTATTATCCAGGTGTGCAAAAAGAGCATGAAGAAGAACCGGTAACTGTTCAACAAGCTCCCATTGTCTGGGTAAAGTCACATCGGCGAGGAACAAGAGAGCAAATTGGGCAGAACCTAACGCCAAACGGGGTCTCCCGTCCACGAACAAGGCATCAAGTTCTGACCAAATCTCCATATCATGAGCATCGGGGAACGTGAGTTTGTGTTCGATAGTTGGCAGCATCCGTACTGGCTCGATAACAGAACAAACCTCTTGGAATATCTCCCGACCCGCAGCCGACTGACAGATACAAGCGACAATATTGGCTGCACTGTCAATAAAGACGGTGCTTCCGACTTTATGCGACTGTTCCAATAAGAACCGTACAGTCGCATGCCCGTTTGATTGATTCGGAGGTTCCACCAAACGCATCCATGATACCAGGATTTCCACAGGATGACTCTGACCATAACGTAACGTCAGCGCCATCAAATGATAGAGAGCTAGATGTCCCTGCTCCGACAACCGAGTCCTATCCTCTGTCATGAGCTGAATATTCGGTACCCAATACTCGACACTTTGCAAAAGTAACATCGTCATCATACTCGACCTCGGTGAAATACTTGGTAACCAGCCTGCCAACTGTCCCAGCATGGCAGTAGCTTCATGCGCATGCTCTCCTGCAAGGAACTCCGCGACTTGTCGATGTGAATGTACGAATGCACCAGAACCAGAGTTTCCGATCGGACCCTCAAATTGGGACATGGTCAATAACCCGCCGAACTGGTGGTGGATAGATTCGAGCATGTCGAACGCTTCCCGTCGTGTCTTAGATGAGGGATGGCATAGGTTTGCTAATGCCAATGAAGCTATTTGTGCAAAGGTAAAACCATGTCCTTCAGTCGAACAGACGAGGTTGGAGAGGACCTCGAAGATATGTTCGTTGTTACTCTCCGCCTCGTCACTATGGACAATTGCACGACGTAAAGTTTCGTCCAGGAGAAGCTTGTCTGAGGTATTGACCAAAAGCACTGACTTGAGCGCCCGTCTAAAAAGAAACGGCAGTCAGACCACGAAAGATGAACGAAAGAGAAGGGGAAATCACGCACTTGCCACGTTCCTGTGTAGGGGGGTGCGAAGACGACAAGATAGCACTCAATCGCTCTAAAAGATTACTGGACGTCAACGGCTTGAGATGGTCGGGACTATGATTGTTTGTCGGAGAACCCGAGGAAACGCCCGGTGGCGTAAAAGCTTTGTGCTATAACCAAGGAATCAGTGAGATCTCCTACGAAGAACGAAAAAGAGGTTTGCACTCACACAAAGAATCGACATAGCTCCGACAGCAGCGTACGAAAGTAACAACGTCTCCTCCTGAAACTTCTCCACTGCAGCGTCCCTTCCTCCGGGCGCTTCTGCAGCCGCCATCTTTTGCATATGCGCCAGCCGTTGCTTAACCGCCTCTGTCTGCGGTCCAAACTGACACCACTCTTCACAAAGTCGATAGAGCGCTAAATGCATGTTTGAAGGAATAAACCGATCCGAGTCTTTCAAAGTTCCCAAACCATCGAATAATCTTTCAACTGTTCCACAGAAGTACCTGCGTAGTCGTTGTAGAGTATGGTTATCCCTCATTTCGGGGGTTGTAAGGAAGCTTTGAGTGTTTCGAACGAATTTGAGAACGTTCGATAGGGCGGCTTGTCGGCCTGCCGATCGTTGGTGTTGAAGGTTGACGGAGGTCAAGTAATAGATCCTAGCGACGGCTGAATGAAGTCTCTCTTGTCTTCGTAGCCTTTCGCCTGCGATGTTGTTGGTGAGCTTATTCTGGGGGTCAACGTACGCTGGTCTAGCGGAAAGAATTCCCAAGTTCTGCTCCACGGAAATCCCTAATCCAGCCTTCGTTCGAGGATCGTCATAGAATTGTCTGCCAGCAAGGAGACTCAGATCCTCCAACAGTTGAGGATACGCATCAACAGGGAAACAGCTTATACAGAGTACAGCTGCATCCCTGAAATGCGTATACTCTGAATCCAAAAACGGAGTCAAATACCGGAACAGGCCCCTACTAGTTGAAAGTCTCTCCCTCTCGAAATTGGTTTGGGTGTCGGAAGAAGGAGCTCTAGCATGTAACTGTTGCTGATCCCCTCTTCCCCCAACGCCAATCTGAGTGAGTGTAGGCCTAGCTGACTCTGGTAATGTCGCAGTCGCACAGAGAATCCTCACCCAGATAGACCACTGGTCAATGAACGCCCTATTATTCTCCACCATCCTCAACCCATTCTTCTCATGCCCTCCTGCCCCACCGAGGGTGCGCGCAACACCTCTAGTGCTCAACCCAGCCAGATGAGATATAGTGGGATGATACCTAGTAACAGCTGCAATCAACGCATCTCGAAAAGCACTCAACCCCGGAGATCCATATCGCATAGATCCTTGCATCCATGCTGGAAAGACGTATCTCCACAAAACCCGATCTTTATCGTTTCCACTGTCGGCGATGCGAAGTGCCACATCCGGCTTTTTAGCTGCCGATGCTTTCCATTGATCCAAACGCATTAGTTCTGGTTTATCCAACAACTCCTCATAGCCTTCCAAGTACGACGTATCCCTCCCACCTCCCGCACCGGCACCACGATAAAATCTCTCCACAAAGGGTAAGAAAGTCACTGGAAGATCGGAAGGACTCTCTACATCTTCCAACGGCGAAAGTTTGTCCAACAACAACCCAAGAATACGAATAACCTTCACACCAGACGAAAAAACCGCCTTTGTGGGATAGGACAAGAGCACCAAAGCACCAGCTTCAACTTCTTGAGCACGTAGACGAACCAGGTCTTCTTGCTCCTGACTCCACGCTTCCTCCGAAGCAAAATCGACTTTCAACAACTCGCGTATCCAAATATCCACCGCTAGAACCCACAAATCCAATAAACTCCTCGATTCGAAGCTTAACCGTGTTCCTGGACCGAATTCAGATGCGATTTTTGAAGGATGGAAGAGGAACTGGGTGATTCGGGATGCCACGAGTAAGCAGTGACTTTGATCACCTTCGGGACGGAGGAACCTCTTGAGCGCCTCCTTAGCTGCTTCCCCGACGGAAGCCTCAACATGAACAACACCCCTCAAAAGCATATCAACAGCTTCAACCACACTCAGAGTTTGTGTGTGTAAAAGTCGTGGCCATGCTTTAAAACATGTTTGGAGCATGCTGACGCCTGTTGAGAGCGTTGCGCTGTATGCAACGGACACTCCTACACCTCCCCCCATGCCTGCCCAGAGTGCCACGAGCTCCGGATGCCTCTTTACAACGACAAAATTATGGTTCTCTTCATAAGGGAAGTTAGAATTCGGAGCCATCCTCGAAGGCGACCACTGATATTGGTCATCAAACACCGACATCCACCCAACAGAATTCGAACAATGGATGGCGACTATCGAAAGCACCTGACCCACGCGATCGAAAGACTCTTGAATGATCTGTTTCTGTAGGAAAGGAGCCGAGTTGGGTAGCCATTCCGACGAGGATGGGTAGTCATTCCCTCCTGCTGCGCCCGGTTCTTTATCCGCAGTGCCAGGACTGCTACCACCAACGGAAGGAATCGAAAAAAAGTCCGATGAAGAAGGCCACGCGGGTGTAGGACTCTCCCTCTCCAATGCATGGAGCGATAAAAGAAAAGCTTGCACGCCGACTGCAGTACGTTCCGGTGCGAACACACCACCATGGACAACAGTTCCAGTTCCTCCGATTCCAATTCCAATTCCACCACCCTGAACGTGAGCGGAGGAGTTGAGGGATAATACAGTCGACTCTTGCATCAACTCCAAACACAAATCCCTCCCATATTCGAAATGCCTAGACAGAACGAAATGGACGATCAAGATGAAGGGTTCCAAACCCCCCAGGTGACTTTCATCCCCACCACCAGTTCCGTAACTTCCCGCGTTTGAGGAAGGGTACACACCTAACCGATTCGGTGGGAAAAAATGTTTGAGGATCGAATCGAGCTTCGTGGCGGTTGTAGAAACAGATTCAGGGCATCTGTAGAGGTACGTCCAGATTAACCGAGTCAAACCGTTTAAAAGGGGAGTTCGGAGGGATTTTTCCTGGGAGAGGAGGGTTAGCAATTACGTAAAGCACATGACAAAGAGAAGACACCTTTAACTTCCCAACCACACTCTCAAAACACCCACCCCAATATTTCCTAAAGTAAACCTCAGGGGAGACACATAAACTTGTGATTAACAATGGAAAAGCGACATTCCAATAGCGGGGTTTAGTGGACATTTCACGAGCTTTTGGGTAGATTGATTCGATGGCTTTGGCCCACATTGGGTTGTTGGTTTCTGCTTGGGCGGTCTGCGGGGGCAAAATCAGCACGACGCGTCGAAGGGGGGGAAAGGGTCTCTCACCTGTCCAATGGGATGTAGAATCCCAACCAACGTCTCAGCAAACGCGGACTTGAGTCGATGTCCATGAGCATGTGCAAAAGATTTTGAAAGGGATTCCATGAATTCTGCGCCGTCTTCAAATGCTTCAGGGGGCCAGACCTGGGGGAGCGATCCCGTGGGAGGTGTTTCGCGTTAAAACGGATAACAACGAAGGGGAGGAGGTGCCCACCTTAATCTGAATATGCTTCAGCCCAAGCACAAGGTTCTCATATTTCATATCAAGATCCTTCGGAACTTGACCAAGCGCAACGGCTTTAAGCTCCGCTAAAAATCTATCTGTTACACTGACAAATCTGTGGGGCGCGCGAGTCAGCAATCTTCTCAAAACAACAAAGATAACTCAAAGAAACGACTCACCTAATCCCAGCCAAACATCCCAAAAGCTCAGCACTCAACTCTGCATTTGTTCGATGATTTTTACTCTGCATGAGCAACTTTAGATCTGGTTTCCTAAACTGATCGAACGTGGTTTTTTCGAGTGTGTATCCCATGTCTTCGGATACTGCGTCTGCGGATCGTTTGGTTACCATTTATGAAGAAGGTTCGGAACTGTAGTTTGTCACTCACCTTTCGAAAGCATCTTAACGACATCAATCAACGCTCTACACATGATATATATACTCGCAAGACTCTTTCTCTCATTTAACAACCCCGGAACATCATGCGTCCTAACCACCCTTCCACCCCCTCCCCCAAGTCCATTTCCACCATTGGAAAATCCGTGATGATGATTATGGTCGGTATTAGAAGACGAAGACACCACGTGCGAAGGACTCCCCAAACTCATATGAAACCTAATGAACTCGCTGCCCACGTTCTCGAGTTGACTTCTTCTCCATCGCATTATGGAGTCTAACACGGGTTTTGGGTTTTTACTTGCTATTTGACCGAGAGATCGGAGGACTTCATCGAATTTGGGGTCTACGCCAGGACCTAGGAATGTTGGTAGGGGTGGGTCGGTTTCCTGCGGGGTGTACCTGTCAAAAAGAGGGGGGAAATAAAAAAAAAATAAGGACTGACCAAAGCCTGCCTTAAAAACGTATCAATCTTCGCTTCCGCGCTAGTAGCAAATCGCATAAAAACAGCATGTAGCGCGAAATCCGAAGGAGTTTTAGGGTTGATATCCACCGGTTTGTCTCTATCCTCTTCTCCCCCAGCTTCTATCGTTAAAGTCGAAGGAGTGTCGCGTCCATTGAGCATGTCGCCTCCTAGACCTAAACCGAAACTGTTTGGAAATCGAGGAAGGGGTGGGGGTGAGTAAGAGGAGAGCCCTCCTCCGAAAGGTAGTCCGCCGTGTCCATCGCTACCGTCTGAAAACCCTCCTCCTCCCCCATGGATAGAATTGGATTGGGAGTGGTGAGATTTCGCTTGGCCGTGACCTCTTTTCAATTGCGGGGCTGAACCCGCTCGGTATCGGGTGTCTGAAGGTGTAGAAGGACGTCCTCCTCGGGAAGGAAGTATTTGGGTGTTTACGCTGGTTAGAGAAGAAGTAGAGATGTTGAAGCCAGCTTTTAGAATGGATAAGTCGGAATGAGGTAGCGGAGGTGGCTCTGAGAATTTATTGCCGCCGCTCTTGAAAGCATTTCGTATCGATGCAAAAGAGGTTTTTTTGCTAAAACCTGATGAGGGCGTAGATGAACCGGTGGTAGCGAAAGAAGATTGAGTGGTAAATGAAGTTTGAGAACGGTTTGGGTAAGCGAATCGGGTGGAAGTTGAACCGGTTGATTCTATGGAATTTACAGAGTCTCCTCTGGCGTGTCCTCCGAAATAACTTCTTCCTTCACTTCCCAGTGCTATTGGGGTCATGAGAGTTGGTGATTCTTCAGGTGGACCGAAACCTAATCCTGCACTGAAAGCGTTGGATGATCCTCCCCCTCCAAAAGCATTGCCACCAGACCGACCAAAAGGCGTTGTTGTTGAGAATCCACCAAAGTCATCGTCTCCTAGGTCTGTTCAAAGGAAAGAATTAGAATTGAACCCTGTAAAAGAAATTGAGACGCAATTCACCTGGGATTGTAATTTGAATGCTATCGGTCATCCTTCAGAACCTTGCCCTCCTTTGGCCTAGTGCCGTTGGTGAACCTAGCGCTTCAGAGCCAGTCTTTTGCCGCCAGATGGGATTGAATGAGCGTCCAGCACAAGTCGTAGTCGGTAGTAACTACGCAGCGCCGTGGTAACGCCGCTAGGAATCTTTGTAAGCATTTGTAAGCCGGAAATTCCTAAAACTGGTATCTTTTTGGACTCTACCTCATTGGCAATCTAGTGGCCAACGTTTTCCACTGCTTCAGCACAAGTGATAGCTCCCTTAGCCCTATCCAACGAAAAGTGAATCAGGGCTCAGAAATACGCAATATACTACACATACGACCCCGTCTGGTCCCAGTCTGTATATGTTTCGACACTGTAATATGGAATCTCACATTCGTGATTGAAAGGTGTTCAGCCCCGGTACTGTGCAATACGATAACTGTTACAATTAATATGAATATCTCTGATAACCTGGCCGTTTTACTAGAATACATACTACGTGAGAGCTCGTAAGTGTTGGCCACTAGCAAGTCCAGTAATGGCGGTGGCATGGTCTAGCTTCCTCTTCTCTCCTTCTTTTCTTTGGTTCTTTCAAACGAGTGGACCACCCATGGCTAGTGCAACAGTAGACGGAGAATCATCTTTCGAACTGATCTCAAGGACAGCCCCGGTCCGAGCGCGTGAAGGCCCGTTTTATTTGGCAACAGCTTCAAAAGCAAATATCACCAGCGACGCGCGTCGCGTCTCGTTCGATCTCACCTTAACTCGATCTCTTTCCGTCACTTCACTTTTTCATTCACGATGCCAGAGCCTACAGAATTTGCCATTCAAGTTACATCAGAAGATCCTAAAAAGAAGAAACCTGAAGACACCGACAAAAAAGAAGCAAGTTCTTCAAAGAGGGATACCACTAAAGATGGAAAAGAGAATGAGGGTGATGAACTGGTGGGTTCTTGAAGAAAATAGCAAAAATATCTCTAACTTTCATTTCAGTCAGAAGAAGACCTTCAATTACGCTCAGAATTAGAGATGCTAGTTGAAAGACTGAAGGTACAGCTCCCTCACAAGTGGCTAATTGGTCTAATTTGACGATCTTTCAGGAATCAAATACAGAACTCTACAAACCAGCACTAGAAACTCTTAGAACTCTAATTCGAACATCAACTTCTTCAATGACTTCAGTTCCGAAACCTCTCAAATTTCTTCGTCCTCACTACCCCGATCTTCAAGGTTTATACGAAACATGGCCAGTTTCCGATGACAAGGTCAGTCCAACCCCTGCTCAACCCAATCTGCCCGTTCTCATTAAATTCACGCTTGAACAAACCCCGCCTTTGACTTCCGCAGAGTCTCTTCGCAGACATTCTCTCTGTCCTAGCAATGACCTACTCAGATACCGAACCCCGTGGTACTCTCCGCTATCGTCTCCTCTCAGCCTCAATGCGTCCCTCCGACTCCCCTCTAGCTGATCCAGGAAACTGGGGTCACGAATATGTTCGTCATCTTGCTGCTGAACTGGGTGAAGAATTCGAATACCGTGAAGAACACGATGGAGAAGAAGAACCTAGTCCTTCGACAACAACCACCACGGAACCGGGCAAAGAAAAAGTTACAAAACTCCCTGGAACCATACAAGACCTCCGGGATCTAGCAAAACAATGCTCTACGTTCTTACTTCAACACAACGCAGAACCTGACGCTGTAGATCTACTACAAGAGCTCGAAATGATTGGGGATATCGTAGGTCTTGTCGATATCAACACTTATGATAGAGTTTGTCAGTACATGTCCCGGTGCGTCCGTCTCCCCACTACATCACTCTATCCTCGTGCAACGACTGACTCGCGGCTTACATTCCAGGTGCGTGAGCTTCCTCCCGCCACCAGACGACATCTCCTTCCTTCAAACAACCTACAAAATCTACCTCCAGTTTGGCAAATTCCCCGAAGCCCTTTGCACTGCCATCCGCCTCAATGACCGTCCCTCCGTCTATGACGTATTCACCACAGCCAGTAATCCAGTAATGAAAAAACAACTAGCGTTCATCATTGCTCGGGCTCAAATACCCATCGAATGGGTGAAAACCGCTGGTGGTGAAGAGAACCCTGATGGGGAGGAGGAAGAGCTTCCGCAGGATTTGATGGAATGTTTGAGTAACACGAGGCTATCCTCTAGTTTTAAGGAGTTTGGGAAGGAAATGGGCGTAGAAGAGCCTAAGAGTCTTGAGGATGTCTATAAGTCTCATTTGGAGAACACGAGTAAGTTGTTACGGTTCTCTGCACTGTAGCGCTAGCGCGTACTGAACACGAATCGCCATTCTAGGAACTTCAACCGTCGACTCCGCACGGGGAAATCTAGCATCTACATTCGTAAATGCCTTCGTAAACGCCGGTTTTGGGAATGACAAATTAATGGTTGAAGCTGAAGAAGGGAACAGTTGGATTTACAAGAACAAAGATCACGGTAAACCCAACCTTTGTATTGAAGTTGAACGGTACTCACCTTCACCGCAGGAATGCTATCCGCGTCAGCTTCCCTCGGTCTCTCCCTCCTCTGGGACGTCGAACTCGGTCTAACCCATATCGACAAATACACTTACTCCTCAGAAGAATACATCAAAGCCGGCTGCTTCCTTGCCACAGGTCTAGTGTCTTCACAAGTGCGAACAGAGACCGATGCCCCCCTGGCACTTTTAAGCGAACACGTAGAGAATAAATCTGCAACGTTGAAAACGATGGCGATTATGGGATTAGGGTTAGCGTATGCTGGAACGCAACGCGAGGAGGTGTTGAGTTTGCTACTGCCGTTAGTCGGTGATGATGCGTTGAGTATGGAGATCGTGGCGCTGGCAGCGCTGGCTTTGGGATTCGTGTTCGTAGGTAGTGAGAATGGGGATATTACGGGGATGATTTTGCAGTGTTTGATGGAGAGGGCGGAACGAGGAGATAAGGGACTTGAAGAGAAGTGGAGTAGGTTTTTGGCTCTGGGTTTGGGGCTGTTGTATCTTGGTGAGTTCTTCCTTTCTCCCCGCGTGCGACGGAGTTCGAATAATGGCTTTAATGACACAGGCCAACAAGACGCATGCGACGCAACACTTGAAACACTTAAAGCGATTGACCACCCCATATCCAAAACCGCTCAGGTCCTAGTGGAAGCCTGTGCTTTTGCTGGGACTACGAACGTTTTGAGGGTTCAAAAGATGTTGCACCGGTGTGATGAACATATCGTCCCGCAGAAAGATAAGGACAAGGACGAGAAAGACGACAAGGAAAAGAAAGACGATAAGAAGGATGGGGAAGAGAAGAAAGAAGGGGACGAGAAAAAGGATGGAGAGAAAAAAGAGGAGGCAAAGAAACCACAAGATGACACATTCCAAGCTTTCGCTGTGATTGCAGTCGCGCTAATTTCTATGGGTGAGGATATTGGATCGCAGATGAGTTTGAGGCAGTTTAATCATCTGGTACGTCCAATATTTCTTTCTCCCCTCATACTTCATACAGACTCTCCGCTAGATGCACTACGGTGAACCCACAATCCGCAAATCCGTCCCCTTAGCCATAGCTCTCGTCTCCGCCTCAACGCCCCACCTTCCAATCCTCGACACCCTCTCCAAATACTCTCACGATAACGACCTCTCCGTAGCCATCAACGCTATCTTTGCTATGGGCCTTGTAGGAGCCGGTACCAACAACGCTCGTCTAGCTCAGATGCTTCGACAGTTAGCTGGTTATTACGCAAAAGAACCCGACTGTTTGTTTATGGTCCGAATCGCGCAGGGTTTGGTAGGGATGGGTAAAGGGTGTTTGGGCATCAACCCATTTTGGGGGGATAGATCCGTGATGGGGAAAGTCGGGGTTGTGGGGCTATTGGCTGTATTGACGGCTTTCACGGATGCGAAGGGATGTGAGTACCGTTCTTTTTTTTCTTCTGTCTCTTGAGGGTATGAGCTGTCAATTGACGGGTTTCTCTTTCCTACATCTCGCAGTCATTCTAGACAAACATCACTGGATGCTCTACCTTCTAACCCCTTCAATCTACCCCCGTTTCATGATAACCCTCGACGAAGACCTCAAGAACCTCGCCGTCACCTGTCGAGTAGGCCAAGCAGTCGACGTAGTCGGACAAGCAGGAAAGCCTCGAACTATATCTGGTTTCCAAACACATCAAACTCCAGTTCGATTAGGGACAACGGAGAGAGCGGAGTTGGGTACTGAGGAATATATCTCTTATACACATAATTTGGAAGGGTTTGTTGTACTCACAAAGAATCCAGGGTGGGAGAAGGAGGACAAGATGGAGCTGTAGGGACAGGGCTTCTTTTCGGTGTTCCGTTCGTTCGTTGTCCGTTATCGCTGAAACATAATCGATGTAAACAATATGGTCCATCCCCTTATCGGTTTTTCATTCTGTGGGAAATAGACGTCAGTAGACCTTGGCAAGTACGCGGCCTTTCGTGAACAAAAATAAAGGTTGTTCCAAATTATCTCGTTCCATTCGTTTACAAGTATCAGTGTATATAAAAAGACCTACTTTGATACCTATGGTACAATTAGCAGTGGTATGTAACTCGACGGTCGACAAACGTATTCGTATCCACAGGAAAAATTGCGAGATGAACAGGGTAGAAACAATCCCAAAACACGATTTTGATTTCATAAAAAAAAAAACAAATCAAATCAAACCTTTCGACTGGAAGCGTACGTATAGAATGACCGAAATCTATGGCCATAACTAGGTGGGGAGCTTGAGCAGTTGCAGATAACAAATGACAATCGATGACACAACAAAAGCCACAGGTATAGGATGCGTTGGGGATTGGAAAACAGAGAAGTATGGGATAGGATAGACAACTCCCAACAACCTTTGGGTGGGTAAAAACGATGCGAAAAGAATAATTAAAACATAAAAAGTGAGGGAAGGAAAAACAAGAGTTACACA
Organism: Marasmius fiardii PR-910; assembly: GCA_014904975.1. Classification (NCBI taxonomy): domain Eukaryota; kingdom Fungi; phylum Basidiomycota; class Agaricomycetes; order Agaricales; family Marasmiaceae; genus Marasmius; species Marasmius fiardii. The sequence goes on along the minus strand of MU128010.1, from coordinate 2,787 downwards.
TTTGTACGTTGCGTATGTTGCCTTGGTTGTCCATTGCATGCTAGGTGGGGGATGGAGGATGAATTGGTTGAACATTAGGATGTGGTAGTTGTGAGGATGAACGAGGAACGAGATGCGTATGATTGCGATAGGAGGATGCAATCCGAGACAGAGATGAGGAACAAAGATGAAGTGAAGACATTTGAACGTTAAGGGACCCAGTTATAACTCGCGAGTCATCTGCAGAGCAACCGCCTCTGCCTCCTCCCGGTCTGCTTGCAACTCCTCCTCTGCTCGCAGCGCCCGTATCTCTGCCTTTAACCCCGGTAGTTCAGCTGCAAGATCCACCTGCGTGCCCTCCGTCCACCGCTGCAAAGCCCATCGCCTTAGATATACACTGACCTGGATACACAACATTAGCGAGGCATTCATCTGAGAAAGAGTCGGTCTACCTTGAGGTACCGTTTACGTGCATACTTGCGGTAAAATGACTCGTGCTTGATAGGTTTCAGGATATAGTTCAACATTAGGTTGGCAGTGGGCAAGATGGCGCTCTCTGCATATGAGGAATAATGGGCCAAGTTCGGTGTCTGATGGTTTGATGAACAAGCTGTATCACAATGAGTCTCTTGAATCGCTTACCCATGTCTCATTCCCAATGGTAACCCTGGCTAACCACATCGCTGCAGCTGCCAACAGACTTGGAGGGGTGGCGATGAGTCTCCATTCTAAACAAGCGATCTCTAGAAGGTACTTGGCCAGTGTCCTTGCCTTGACGTTGTAGTCATCGGCTTTGCTGACACGACGTAAGAAGTGAACGGGGTTGGCAAAGTTGACATTCCAGTCCAATGTCTTGAGAATATATTTTTCCGCACTGAACACGTCAGACAGCGTGTAGGAAGCTTCCGTTTGAGCCAGGAACTCCCCCGCCGAGGGACAAAGGATTTCCTCGACCTTAGCGGCGATAAACATGCAGGTGATCCCGACCAGTTGTAGACGTGCGAGTGACACCACCCGTGCTGATAAAAAGCGGTCGATAAGATTGAGACAAAGAAACAAGGTTTCGGGGAGAAGACGGAAACGCTCTTGCAGTTCGATCAGCCAATCAGAGAGAATGCCTCGCATTGACCAACCAAGGTCCTTTTGGTTCGCCATATAGTTGGGATTTGGCATAGTGGTAACCTGAGGAATGATGAGTAGTTTCCAGACCGAGTCCAACATTCCTCTCTTACCTCAATCTGCCTGAAGTACTGGAATATGTCAACGACATATTCGCTCACCATGAGAGGGTCCCCACTATCATCTGCATCTAAATCCTCCCACTCATTACCATCTGGGTCTGCCTCCGGTTCAGGTGCCAAGTCGAATGCCCGCTCGATGAAAGGGTCATCCGGGTCATCTTCTCGTGGTTCGATAACTTCAGGCGCGTCCGACGTTCTCGGTTTTTTGAAGACACGACCGGCTTCAAGCTCAGCATCGTCCAAGTAAGGCTGAGAGGGTCGTACAGAATAGCGACTAGATTTGGGTAGATCCCTGTCGGCGGCGATCGACTTCCGTATGGTTAATGAAGGAAGAACAGGTTTGGCGTGTTGAGCGGGAGGATCGACCACCATGGCGTTGTCGTCAATTTTTTGAACAACTTCCTCGAGTTGATCATCCTTCGCAACTACAATCTTGCTTCTTGCAGAGTGACGAGTGGGTGCCACAGTACGCTGTAGCGGCTGGCGACTTGTAACCTTCGACTTATTGATGACTACTCCATCGAATTGCATCTTGCCCTCCTTGGCCTTCCCTTTACCACCCGCTCCTGTCCTATTATTCGTAACTAGAGTTGTGACTTCTCCAAGTGCTTCCCTTTTCCGTTTCACCACTGGATTCTCAGCCTTGACCTCACTGGTAACAGCCGTCTTGGCCCGAACGATGGCGGTCGCACCAGTAGCTCGCCCAGCAACGCCATTGGTGGCGGCATTCGAGGTAGAGGAGGGAGGTTTCGCGCGGTTGATTCTTGAAGGGCGAGCGTTTGCATTTTCAGGATCCTTTGCTGTTGTGGTTCGAGTTGTGCGCAACACGCGGCGCATCTAGAGATCGAATAAATCAGAAGGAATTTGAAGAAGTCAAGGAGAGCGACACAGACAGGAACAGCGGCAGACATTCTGAACTAGGTATCTCTAACACTCGACCGAAAATAGAGAAGAAAGAGAAGAAGGAAACGAAGGTGAAGGTGGAAGGCAGTTTGAGCGAGGAAATACCCAATTCTAAACATCACGTGTTGGAGTCCAGCAGGACAAATAAGTGTACACTGTAAGTGGGGCTGACCGCGATTACCACGTGACGGCGTCGCGTCAAAAGCCGTAAACGCCGACATTCGGCCGATTGATCAATTGATCACCCAGGCCTCAATATTCAATGCTTAACCTTGCATTCTATAGTGAGATGGATTATCGGTTTGGCTACCTATAATAAATGCATTTCTACTAGGATCATACACTTCCAGATGCGGGTTCAATCACCTTTTTTTTCACTCAAAAAGGGAGCGCCACCAGACTAGATACCCCCCTGGATGAAGTGGTATACTGCATCCAAACTTCAACCGTTTCGCATTCTATCATCGATTAGTCGTCAGATGTGTTAAAACCTGCTCAATTAGAGGGTTTATTCTGCTCTCTTTGCTTAGAAAGGTGTAGACCCTCGTTGTCGTAGGCCTAAAGGCTGAGGTTGATTTTCAAGGCTCGGCGCTACTCGGGGTAGCGTTTGTTCGCACTCATAGTTCCATTCCCGGCACTTCGCACTGTCTTTTTCGCTACTTTA
>MU128009.1:23148-50169 GCA_014904975.1 Marasmius fiardii PR-910 | reverse complement strand
GTGTCCTCGTTCGATAGCGACGCGATTCGCCTCGTCAAACATTGCACTATTGCTCACGGACGGAGTTCTAGGGCTTGCTCCAAAAAGACTATTACCTGCGGAATTCGAATGGGAAGGTGATGGAACAACACTCGGATTCCTAATGGTATCGCTAGAGCTGTTAGACTCTGAAGCCTTCGACGCTCGTTTATCCTCAGTATTAGTTGAAGATGCAGGGGTGCTCATAGCGGGATTCCGTTGGTTAGCGGTTGTACTCGGACCAGATGCTGGAGTCTTCCCTTTTGCATTCGCATTGGAAGAACCAGTGTTAGGTTTTGTATTCGTAGTTGTACGTGTAGCCATTGGGGACGGACTCGCAGATGGGTAAGGGAGTTCCCTATAATCTGCTCGAATGTCAGCTACGGTTTGGTTTCGGGTTCGGACGTTCGTATTGAAAGAGTAAGTACTCGAAGTAAGTACTCAGAACAAATGCTGAGGTTCAAAAAATATGTAAGGGGTCTCTCTCGGTGCCTCAGGCCTCAGCGTGAACCAGACAGGGCTTATATTGCTCTGAGGTACGTACGACAAGGCAAGTAAGGCGGTAAAAGAGAGATTACAATTATCTAATACGAACCAAGGAATTTATAGGGAAATGCGTGGGAACTGTATACTAAGAAAGGTGTACGGGTTACAGCTAGACTACATAATCATTGTCAGTCCTCTGTACGTTTCACCTGAAGTGAAAGGACTGGTCCCAATAGTGGTGCTTGGTTGCTATACCACTTGTAAGCGATCATCTTATCGCCCCAGTTGTCTGTAGCAGCTGTCTAACCTTATTCTCACAAACTCATTTGATGCACCTTTAATTGACACCACCTTTCATAATAACTGAATTCATCGTTGCCATGCAGGAAGCCATTGGGGTATCATTCAATTTTGTGTCTGCCTTATCTGGAGTTTGTACATCCCAGGACGTTACAGAGCATCAGTAAATGCTGATAGCAATAAGCAAATTGAATGGCTATGTAAAGCAACAGGCAGGTACCTCATTGACAGCTGGATATCACAGTATCTAGAACAAATCACAAGCTTTTCCACAGGGCTATAGCAGACTTTATTCAGTGACCCAATCTAATGGCTTCAAATATACTAATGGGATTCTCAGAACACTCATAACAGCACCACAACAACGATGTTAGAGTAGTATTACATGGACACAAAAATGCCCGATCATTTATTGACTGGACAATGGGATTCTCAGGATAACAGCTGTACATCAAGAACATTATACATTAGTAGTCATGTCAATCATTCATATTTCTGTTTCTTGCTGTCACCTTCCACTGTAGAACTGACTACCAACAGCTCTACAGAGACCTAACTTTGTGATGTAACCCAGTTTTAATGACAGGTATCAATACTGTATAGAATTCATCCTTTTGCTGACAGCTTGAAAGCTCTGTCAAGGTTTATAAACAAACTCACTATCAAGTGGAAAATTATCCCAAACTCGTCATTCTGCTTAACTCTAATCTCATTACAAACACTCTGCTGGCTTGTGCTGGCTTGATAATGTCTTCTACAAGCAATGTTGAAGAAACCCTGACACCTTATCTGAGTGCTGGGCATATAATCACCAATCCCATTTCTACACTATCTGTCTGTAATCTCTCTTTATCTGTATATCAAATATGCTGAAATTTGAATCAACCATCTCATAGACACTGTTTTTTTGTATGGTGTGCATACTCGCCTTGATTCTTCAATAGTCATATTTATAACTACTCCAACAGGTATTTACTGTGTTGTATTTGGACTATCGATCCGTGTCCTCTTTTGCCATAATAGTTCTGCCCACAAGTTATACAAGGGATGTACTATAGCTCTCTTTGTATTGGCCACTATCTATACTGGAGTTTTTACTTGGGGTCTTTGTCTACAAGCCTTTCTTGCCTTCAATGCTGCAACAACAAAGGATTATACTTTCTACCTTCAATATGGTCATGGGGATGCTGGCAAAACTGCTTGGCAGTAGGTATAGGTTCTTTGGACGGTTTTAATTTGCTCACAACTACTTTTCCATCATAGAGGAGTGCAGAATGTTGTTTCTACTCTGATGAAGTAACTATATACCACTTACCACCAGAGCTTTAGTGACTGACTCTTGAATTGTAGCTCAATAGCTGACATAATGCTTGTAAGTGACCTGATCAGGATAAAAATAGTGATATTGAAAATACTTCTAGATTCATCGCTGCTATATTCTCTTCAATTCCAACAAATTACTCCTATATCTACTGGCCTCTGTTACATTTATCCTAAATGGTTTGTTTTGCTTGAATCTGGCTCTTATTCTCACCTGAGTTTTTACAGGTATTGCTTTTGGATGTGTTATTGCTACAGTAGTTGGATTTGGGGACTCTTCAAGACATGCCAACACATACCTTTTAGTTAAAGCACAATCAATTGATGAGGGAGCAGCGATATGTATTGTTGCTTTTCAGATTATCTTGTCATTTCTAACTGGTGAGTAAAATTATGTCGAGATCCAAACCAAAAATGACTTGTTTTGTCTTATAAAGGGGGTAGAATTTGGTGGATTTCTTCTGAAGCAAGAAAGCTAGGAACAAGGTCCACACACTCAAGATTTAATTATATTGCAGCTATTATGTATGTATCTATGCTCGGATTATCTGAAGGTTTCATACTAACTGGGAAAGATCTGGATTAGCATTGAATCAGGACTGCTATATCCACGTTCTCTATTGATGTTTGTATTACTGGAGCATGTAATATGGGTTTCTAATCCTTATGGTTTAGAACCCATTGCTATTGGGATTCTGCCAGACCTAATATCTGTAAGCACCCTCCTAAACTACTTTTATATGTATATAATCCATACCCTCTCAGGGACTTGCTCCCACAATAGTTATCGCTCGGGTAGCATACGGCAAATCTGTGGACAGTGTTCAGCAGGAACTGTCAACATTTTGTATTGTTGATATCCAGGCTAGTCAACAAAGGTCAGTTGCCACAGGGCAAATGACTGTTGACCTCCACACATCATCTCGACCCAATTTGGGTCACTGGCAAGAAGAAGACCTAGAAGCTATTCAAATGGTGATGAATGCAGGTGAAAAGGTTTAGATTATAGATTATAGCTAGATCGGTTCAACTGGCTGATTCTCCTAGTTCCATGCTTTCTAACTTCTCTGTAACCAATTTATTTATTACTTTGCTCTTTACTTATGTTTCTGGGCTTTCTATTATAAAATATGCTTTGAGAACTTTCAGAAGAATATGAGCTGAAGGGTGACAGAAGACTATGAGGTGAAACTTGTTATACCCTGGCAACAAGTCTCTTTAGGCAAATAAGCAATAGATTGCTAGTAATGTCATTCAGTAAAAGGTTTTCCTCAAAGTGATATTAGGATTAATGTTTTTGTTGATGATGATAGTTGACATTGTTGAGGATCTAGATGAAAATGAAAAAGACAGCTGTCTGCAGGTACACAAGAGATAGATTGATATTGCAAACATCTGAGCGGGCACGACTGCAGAAACAGTAGCTCTCATCTAAGCACTCTACTAACATGATAATCTCTTCTACAAGTCAACTTGGAGAAGTCTTGACACATTTTCTTAGTGCTTTGGTCATGGTCACTGATGTAGGCCTGTAACTGGCCACGACCCCCGATAATTGGATCCTAGTCAGTTCTAGGTGTAAAGTGAAAAGTCCAAAGAGATTAGGGTTGTCGATGCAAGAGTCGTAAGCCAACTGTCATACCCAGTCCATCGTAGTGGAGATATTTGATGGCTTTGGTTCCACTCAGCTGACGCAAAGTCGGTGACGAAGTTAACAAAACACCTCAACCGCTTCCTGATCGTGCCATCAATGCACTGTCTCCTTGTCCTGCGGATCAACTACAGGGTGGACATCAAATTAATATGGCCATTGCAGAGACTCTGGAGGCTAAGAAAGGGCACCCTTTAAAACCTGGAGCTCCTTGACCAAGGCTTCACATTTGGTCCACATTGGACTCAGAAATATACCAGCTCTGGTGCCATGTGCTACATGTTGAGACATGGTAAACTTGATTTAACCCATACAGTGCCCCTGGAGGATCATTGGCATAATCTTGGAAGCTTTCAGCGATGAAAAGGACTCTCTGTTATCCCTATCTCTTGTGTGCAAAGCATGGTTGCTGCTTGTTCACTCCCATCTATTCGACAGGATACGTATCGAATCCCCTCCTCATAATGTCAATTGTGACAAGATCCTTGAATATCTAGTGGTTGCAAGTATACTTGGCACATTGGCTTCATTCTATCCGACTTTCCTGTCATTAAGGAGGAGGAAGAGGTTGAATTCTTCTTAAGAGTCCTCACTTGGTCGAGGCAGTCAGACTGCACGTTCCAAAGCTTAGCAATCGGCTCTTATTGTCGACTAAGCTTTTCCACATACTGACATCTTTTCGAAGTCCCCTCTCGTCGAGTTCTTTTTCTTTATGTAATATATTAACTCCTAGCTGCCAAAGAACCAGTAGTAAATGAGGGACTTAATGATTCTCCATGCAAACTCTAACCTGAACTTCTAACAGAACCAGGCTATCTAATCTTTTACCGGGAAAGGTGGGGCAAAGTGCCCTTTGCCCTGGAATTTACTTTTCCAACCTCTCACCCTGGTGTATTCAAGCCCGAGATTTATTCAAGAAATGCAAATGAGAGTAGTTGAGTAGTTTGAGCATGGATGATGAGTTGAGCATTGAGCAGCTCAGCAGCTGAAATCACCTCATTGAGATGAATGCTTCAGTACTAATTAGGTATTTGCTGAACTAGCTTAAGCAGCTAACTAATATGGTTTAGTGTTCCATCAGTGCTTTTCTTTCTATCTTTCTTCTGACCCAATCCATAGTTCTACTCTCTCCTGGCAGTCTGTGTGTACAGGTAAAGGGATAAAAATGTATAATTGTACCAAATCATGGTAGAAAAGTAGATTTATTAAGTAGCTCATTGTTCACTTGAACAGTCTCAAATATCATATGAATTACAACTATGCAAGGAATTCCTGACACCCAAAGCACTTGCATCATGACTAGGTACATCTGTTGAGGGCTCTGTAGCATGTCTGGTTTGAATCTCCAACCTTCTTGTTTCCCACTTGAACAACCTCTAGAACACCACAGTTCAAAACACATTAAACTCTCAAATCTAAAACACCCTGCTTCTCCCCATCATGGAATTGATTCTGGATAGAACTTGTTCTGTTTCTTGGCTGAGTTTGTACCTGCCAGGTCCACTGAAGCAAGTTCACTTACATGGTAGCAGATTCAAACTCTGTAGAGTCCTTCTGTCATACAATCAAGTTTTGAAACCATGCACCGGTGCAGGCAACAGTGGGCAGGCCAGATCCCAAGATGTACATTGAGGTCCAGGATTGTGAAAATGCAAGATCAGGAAGCTACTTTTCTGACAGTGCTCACATTTGGCCTAAATAAGAGCAAGATACATGCTTTTTCAGCTTTGACCCAAAGTTAGAGTGTCTTCCACTGTGAAATTTGTCGGAATAATTGTATCTCAGTATCTATACAGTGTATATTCAGGGTTTCTGAAGGCCTCGGTGGAGGATGGAGGAGTGTGGAAGCAGGAATACTCAATAAACACTTGCTTATCTTTAAACATGGGATGCATGGTGGTACCTGTTGTGGTACTAATTGTCTGGAGACTGATCTGCTATGATGTAAGTTTTTCAACCATGAAGAGAGGATTGAAATTTCTTTATAACCTCAGTCTCTCACTCCTGCTAGTGCATCTTGTTGACCCAATGTTGTGATTAGGACCAATACAGTCAATCTGGAAGTTTCATTCCGAGGTATTAATTCAGTAATGACAAAAGGTACCACTATTGAGGGCTCAGCTTTGCTTGATTTCACTGACAGATGATGCCTTGCAATGGTCAGATTGAGGAAGAAATAATGTACAAGATAATACAGTTTCTAAAGTGGTGAAACTGTAAGTCTGGTTGTAAAGGAATACAGTAAGTTAACTTGAAGAACCACTGTCTGAGTTACCTGGCAAGTCAAGCGCTTTACTAGTAGAAATGGGGGTAGTTGAGTCTTGACTAGATATGAAGATTGATCACGATAATTTGTGGCCATGTCTAGAAGAGATATATCACATGAGCTTTTGTATGCTCACACATTAACACTGTTGTAATGACTACTTTTTAAGTTAGATACTAGTGTGTAAACCAATATATTGTGTGGTTGAACTGAGAGAAGAGGCGGAAATTGGCATTTTAAGGGACACCGCTACAAGGATGACGATGTAGCTTGTTCAACGCCAGAGCCGTTGTTCGGATTTAACAACGGAAGCTGGAATGTGACACATGTCTCGTCCATTCATTCAAGGTATTCACTTACTTACATTCTACACTACAAAAAGGTTCATACTCTACCACAAAAGGTTGTTCCTCTGTTAATATCAAATGGGCATTTGAAGTAGATGACAGTAGGTAGATAACACAGATTGACCTCGGTGTGAGGGTAACGCTTACTACACTCCCTCGGGTAACATGAAAATGACAGGAGAAACTACATGGGCGAGGACCTGGGATTTTACCAGGATATCCAGTGGGGGAGTATCACAATGATGCAGATATTGAATCGCAGCAATACCAATGGCATGCTTGTCCGATCTTCAGGAAAGATATCCTCCTGAGATCCTCCGGGGTTATCAAATCATGCATGGGGGCTGACCTGTCACCACCTGAATGTTCCCTATCTTTAACTCCTCCATTCATTTAAGCTCCATGCGTGGAGTGTGCGGTATTTATGTGAGCTCTGATGAGCGCCCGGCATGGAGATATGGTGATTCAAGATCATCCTTAACAGAATAACCAGTGGTTTCGAATCCATCGATAAGATTGAACTGTTTGAGTGCTGAATATATGCAAGATTATTGAGTATCCCCATCCAAGAAACAATAGTCGCGGTCAAATCTCTCGACTCACGGAGCGATTCGATGAAGTGACTCATAATCGAGAGTGAATCGAGGGTCAACTTTGACCGACCCGGATCCAAGACCGTTGATTTTTTCGAATTTCTCTGATCGACATCGTGATTCCTCGATTCAGGTGCGTGAAACGACTCAAGTCACTGATTCACATCGATTCAGTGCTGTTCGATTCATCCCATGAATGTTTCGCGGAATCACTTGGTGAATTGAAAGGTTTAACCGCCACTAATGAGTGCTCCGGTTAGACTCACTGCTATACTCATAACTCCTGTTTTTCGAATTCTATCTGTGTGCTTACCACAGATCTAATGGGACGGAGCAAGACTACAGGATTCGCCGGATCAAAGGGGTATTATTGAAGTTTGTTTTTGAATTTCGGGGAGTCTCAACAATTTTTAAACAGTTCCCAGGAGGTCCGAGACCCGATTCCATCGTGGCCTTTCTCTGAGCATTATATCATACCTCGTAGTATGCCGACGGCCTTGTAGCCTCGAACCCTGTTGACGTTACGCCATTACCGCCACGCGGTACTTTTGACGTTGATCAGAAGTCAAATGGTCTCCGTATTGTTTTCTAAAATCTGTCCACCTCCACAAGATACGAATATGCTCACTCGTATGTCAGATTGTGTCGTCAAATCGGGCGAGCTACCATCAGAACTGCGGGTCTAGAATATTTTTGTACCATCCGCTCTCAAGTGATGGGAGGATTATCTTCCATGATTTGTATCACCAGTGATGGACTGAGCGATAACTGCTGCGTAAAGATAGGAGTTGTTGCAGAGAGTGGGGGAATTAGTATTACCCAAAGATCGCAATCACGACCGGTACATATTTTCTCATGAGCAAGCGGTAAACGTGTAGTAGTAGGCGTCGTGACTTTGGCGCACCACTGCACGCTCAATTTTACATTTATCCACGAACCACTCCGATACCCCCCATGTTTGAGTCATTCATAACATTCAATGTTAATTTAGTCTTCCCCAAACTCCAGTCAAGGCATGATACTATGGTGGCGTGATAGCCAATATTCGCTTCCCTAGAGACTTTTGAATTGCATCCTTAGTTCAGCCTCCATGGTTTATTCAGTGCCTGAATGGGTCTGTCAAACGGATGCGAAGATAGCAGGTCATGGCATAATACTGTTTGGGTCGAAACTGGTTCGCTGCTTTCCAGAGGCTATAGTAAGCGCGAGAATCAGTCTCGATACTGAAATAAATGGAATACGCGGACGCGAACTGGATTTCTGACTGTGATAGTCTGGATCTGATAACACAATCAGACGTGGGGAGTATATTTATACTTCATGAATTTACCGAGTAGTGTCAAGCTAGATGAGCAGCCGAGGGTCATTTAATTCCGTCCACTACTCGACCACAAGTTGATACCACGGTCATCTAAGTCCACAGCTGGAGGTCAGTGGAGGTCAACATACATACTTCCCGTTGTGGTTCAAAGCCTGGATGATATTTCTTCCATACGCATCCGGAGAATAATTCCATTTTGTGCCGGATGTTCTGGCAGCTGACGTCATGGATTACTTTTGCCAGGCGTCCCCAAGAGTACAGGTCATATTTCCAGCGTTCTTCCTGTCGTGAGTCTACTAGATATCAGTTTTCTATCAATTAAGAGACACACTCCACTCCATCGTGATGATTTAAGGCTTCGCGCACATGTGGCATTTCGGAGTTGGGAGCTAAATATCTACTCCCATCGTTAATATTATCTCTCGGTGTTTGTAGAGCTTCCGTATCTCATGTCAGACTCTGATTGAATTGGTATCACCCGAGCCGTGGGTGGGGTGGCTTCGTTCGAGGTGTCTGGCTGGTTCAAGGATGCACGCCGAAACGCACCTTTCTTGGATAATGATATGACACTATGGAAAGTGGGAGTAAAAATTACTTCCTCGGTTGATGTAAAAGACTGTAACAAAGGCGGGAGTCAGTCCTTACTCTACTCGCGATGTGTGGTTTCATGGTCATGGTCGAGCTAGCAGATATTGGTAAAAAGTCTGAAATATCAGCCAACACCGTAAAGTATCGGAGGTGGTGATCAAAGGATTTCAACTGGAAACCTCCTAGAAAGACCCGGAAGCATTGGCTAAAAATCTTTCCCTGCCCTCGTGTCGTTCGCACCCTCAGTCCAGCTTTTGCGGGTACATAGAGGTGACAAATAGAATAGGCTGTTTCTTTTTTCATCAGAACATGAATTCGCTGGGCGTAACACTCGGAGTGAGGACTTAAACTCCGAATATTCGTCCTGTCGTGGACGGATCTTTTGAGTTGAGATACCGGCGTTGTCAAACTCCGGTGGGCACTGTTACCCCACAGGAGCAAGCCAAATAGAAGCACAGAAACTGTGGGGATTGTTACCGCTGGGGTGGAGTGTCAAAATGAATCTCCATTTCTCAGCCTTTCATTGGTTTTCACTGTGCCGTAGCCTCAGTTCCGTTTGCGATCTGGTATTGGTGACTCCAAAGTTCCCACCATCCTCCATCACATAAAAGGAGTGTTTCTCATTTCTCACTTTAGTCAGGACGCAACTCTTCTGCAACCTTTACAACAAAGCTCTAAATTTTGGCAACAATGGAACGCACTCTCAGGTTCTACTTCACCCCTCGTGATCTCAAGAAAGATGTGGACATCGTTCTAACCTTCCAAGCCCCTACCAAAGAGGTCCTCAGCCACAAGCAGAATATGGCTGCTTGGTTCGTTTTTCTCTTATTCACTGCCTGGAAATGTTACGATTTTCTTTCTAGGAAAGTAGCTAAACTCGAGAAAGGTGGCACTACCACCGGCAGTTTCGAAGCTTACTATTCCGCTAGGCTTGGCTTCTGTGTTGCAGAGATTGTAAGCGATACGCTCCATTTTGTTACATCTGCTTATAGGAATGATAGGAGGAGGGTAACATTATCTCCCCGCGACTCCCCATAGAAATGAAGGTCCGCTCTGAATCTCCCCCCCCATACTCGTTCTTTTATTTACCGATGTCAACAGACCGGAGAACTGACCACTTTGACCGACAAACCAACGCGTGGCTGGTCGTTTCCACCCACTAAAATCCAGGGAAATCTTATGAAGGCCGTTAATAAGACTGACATGTATCAGAATATCAGCGTTGGTGAGTGTTGCTCCGGTGGCTGCGAGGATATTATTCAAATTAAATTGTCGTATTACTCCTAGGCACTGTAGTGGACGCCGATGAACATGGTCACATTGATCTAAAACCCACATTCAACTTCAATGTTGGGTAAGTGAATGCATTTTTAATAGCATTGGATTTATCATAACATTCCTCACAAAGTGCTGGTAACACTGTTGAAGCTGACTTCCATCCAAAGTTGATGATGTATGCAAACCTTGGATATCAGGGTGAGTTTTAATTTCATCGATGGACTCTGGGAAATACCCAAATGTTGAGAAATAGATAATCAACTGATGTCGGTTGACGAGACGACCCCCATCATTTGGGAAGCCAAACTTGACGAACTGCCGAGTGAGTAAACATTTGACTACCAGGAAGTCTTTCCCGTTCCCACTGATGACCTTTTCTTTCCACATAGAAATAAGCAAGTGGAATATTGTTGAGAAGTCCCAGGTAAGTTATACCGCTCCTTGCTAGAGTGACTAGTGTCTCATCAAAGCCAGGGTGGTTATGAGGTCACCCCTGATTAGGTGCTAGTGTGAAGTACTAAGCCGCAGCCGATCCCGGTAACGATGCACTTGAGGGGAAGGAAATATTGTTGTTGGGGCTGCGGCCACTTATTACCATCTTAAGAAAAGTTTTTGTACGAGTTGAAAGACTTTACTCTCCAAATACATTTATGGATTGGAATCATTGGCTTGTTATTGAATACTTGAATACGACCACTAACGCCCTTATTAACACCATCGGACTATGCTCAACTGTCAGAACGGATACCAGCAATTTAACTTTTGTGTGGCTGGTAAAGATAAAAGCTCGTATCATAGTAGCATAGAACGTGTACATTTCACACTTCTCTGTACTTTCAAGTGTTCCCATGACTTCGGTCTTTGCACTTGGGTTGTAGCTGTACCTATACCGGCCTCGATAAAGGAATTTAAGGTCCGACTCGCTGAGCTTCCATAAATCCGCGTTCTGTCTCGCGACTCGAGTAGTTGTTTTCCTTGACATCCAGTGGATGCCAGATTCTTTGGAAAGAAGGCTTAGACCTTTCAATTCCGTAATCGAATCTGCATGTAATGAAATGATTGACATGATAATCTATTTAAATCAGTCTCATTTCACTTTGAGTGTCAAAATGGGGAAAGATAAATTACACCCCGTAATCACACTTTTTGTTGCCCGACAAAGTCCCCCCAGTAATTTTCCCTCCGAGACCTTCCCCCAAGTGATTTCCTGCAATACAACCTACTCTACAGGGAATACTGACCTTTCTGGTGCATCTTCCTAGCCCTGAGTTCCTTATTTGTGTATCCTGCTGAATTCAATAAGCTAAGCCAACTTCATGAGCCAGACACCTGAATCAATTATATGATAAATAGAGAGACAAGTTCGGGCTCTATATTGAATCTGGCTTCCCTCATGAAAACAAGCTTCCCTGGTCCACACACAGCTTGAATCCTTGGCATATACTCTGCCTCACCATGAATTTTTCTGAGGCTGAGATTAGTTATTTTATAAGAGACTGGTTTATCAGGAGATGTGTACCAGCCCTAGCATGTCACAGAGTAGGTTGTTCTAGTTGTGAATAGGTGTCACTGGGAATATCAGTCAGGTAGATCTCCATGTAAAAGTGATATATACATAGGTACCTGGAGCATGTAATGCTCATATTTTTCACCTTGCACTGTTAGCAGACCCATCTATTTCTCTCCTGGAATTAAACCTATTCCTACTTTTTATTCTACCTACTGTCTACACTCCATTACTCAATCTCCCCTCATTTTTCTCATTCATCACAGCCTTTCAGGGGCACTGAGACCACACTTGATGGCTCTGGCACTTTTCCATGAACCTTGGACACAAACTGGGTTTCTAAACTGGCTGCCAAAACTTCTTCAGTTTTCAGATCGGAGCCTTCTGGTTTACTCTCGCACTCTATTGTACTACTATTTCCAAGCTCACAACAAATTTTGAGTTTGACTCACTTTGGTACAGACTCTAGTATATAAGCTCAGTAAAAACTTGTCTGTACCTCAGTCCCAATATTTTGTTCATAGTCTTCCCAAGTCAAATCCCAGATACAGATAAACTCCAATCTCAAAGTTGGATTGACTTACAGTTCTATAGTATTCTCTCTGCAAACGTGCTTGTAATTCAAAGCAAAAACCACCAAAGCCTTAACCTTGCAACTGAGCTAATAACCAAAAAGCCCACCTTGCAACTGAGCTTTGTAGCCCAAACTGCACACCAATTCTCTATCACAGTTTGTCTTTGTTCTGGTCTCAGTTTAAGCCCAGTCAAGAAAAAATAATGTCCTGTCATCAAGTCTTTGTTGTTTTTGAATTGACTTGGTGGAAGATGTTTTGTTGTAGAGTGTGACAGTAACTCCAAGACCCGTGAGATGGTAGAGAACGAATGAATAAAATTAAATACAAGGTGGGCAAGAAAATATACTCAGTGGGAGGAAACTCAAGAATGAATTGGCTCAGAGATGATGGGGGTATGTATTAGTACTGTGACCATGTATGACAAGATCCTGCAAATCATCATGGTCCTGTAAACTGGAAGTAATTTGCCAGCCAAATTCTTTCAGGGTTTGCTGTTTGGGAACTAAACTTTTCATTCGGAGATAGGTTCCTTAACAAGTAACCACCGCTACGTCATCAATCAAGAGCCGTGTCGCATCGAAACGCAAGCATAGATCCTCTTCCGAGTCCTTCAACGTTATTAGTATGATTATTCACGGACATATCTTGTATAGTAACGACCCTAATTTACATATAGATTACCCGTCGTGAAAACAAAGAATACCTGACTGTTACACCGAAAAAATGTTTGCAGATACTAGTTAAAGCGCATCGCTCATGCTCAAAGCTTTTAATCTCCTGCAAAATCTGACGGTACCCATTAAGGAAAGTTAGCTTTCCTTATTGGGTCGAAAATGAAATGCCTGGCAGAGAAAATCGTTCCCGTTTACAGGCCCCTCACTACGTGAGCAATACACTAGTGAGGCCGGAAATTCAACGACTCGCTTCCGGGCGGTGTAAATGGTGGACTCTGTCAATCCACGGCGGGAGTTATAACAATAGCCATCTGATAAGGCAGCCAACTGTTTTAACTGTTATGTCTGGAAGGTTAAAGTTGAGGTGTCTTCCGGGATGTCAAGACGCATTCCACGGCTTTATGCCCCTTCCTAGCGTGGTATAAATGACCCCTGAGATTGCTGACGTGGAAGCGAGCGAAGAAAACGGAGAAGCGAGGCATTCGTTGAAGAAAGTTTAAAGTTAAAAAGCACATAGTCATGATGAGGCGAAATAAATTACATAGACAGTTTGTGAAATTCCTTTTTGTAGACTATTGAAAAAAGCATCACTAGATATTCAATGTCACAACTCAATTTATATAAAACGAAGATACAAATTTACGATAAAAAGATAGCCATGAATTGTAGCAAAGTAAAGAGAGAGGGAGGAAAGATCAATAAACCAGTGGCAGAGAATTGCAGGGAGGGTTTGTATTGGAGAGGAAAAACAGAAATTGTAAAACAACGAGGAAGATTTGAGGTAAAGGGACCAAGCAGCAGGAGACGAAAGAAACCAATCCACCACCGGCAACTTGAGCGGAGTAAATTAGTCGGCACTGCCGCTAACTCGCTTTGTCTAATCTTCAAGCGTTCTTTTCCTTCTTCGCACAATCCCTCACGGCGTGGTCTTTGGATTTGCAACTGGAGCACTGGTGAAGGCGTTTACAATCGGCTATCATGCAAGACCGAAAGTTGTAGGCAAAACAAGTCTGTTGTCCGATGGGAACTCGTTTTGATGTTGGTGGTCGAGGAAGAAGGCCGAGAGCTCGAGCCTCGTCTCGTGGCACGATCCCGACCAACAAGGTGTAACGCCATCATTTTGATATCGGGAACACCCCACCCTTCGTAGTTACCAGCCGCCATCTCCCGACGTCTGAGCGTATGATATTTCATGTGATATAGGAGTACCGCGTTCCAATCATACTGTCCATCCAGATCAAAAAGATGATCCATGTACTCCAAAAGGCCATCGGTCAACGCGGCGACGACGTCCATTTTTCCACCCGTAGCGGCGAACTGCACGAGAATGCGAAAATAGAGGGAAAGAGGTCGAATTAACGCAGCAAGGGATGGGTAATCTTTGTTGGTATCATTACAGGTGTGAAAATGATTAGGACCACCTTTGGAGTCATCGACTTCGACACGAAGCTTTCAATCCAGTTTTCGAAGGTCGGTAGAACGCAACTCGTGGCGAGGGACTTCCAAAAGTGTGCTTGCCTCCGTGAAAGGGATAATGACTTATCTTGCGAGAGTGGGGAGGCTACAAAGAGAGGCAGAGCGGGCGGGGATGTAACCGAGGACTGAGTATTTCTCTGTACACGGGGAACAGAAGCCTGCGACTGAGTAGTCTTCATTAACACGCGGAGAAGCCGATCCGTGTCTAACCCAGCAGCCGAAGCGGAAGCAGAGAATAAGGGATTAGACGTGATCGTGGTGATCGCAGAAGTGTCTGGTGCAGAAGGTGAACTTTCATTCATGGCTGAAGGTTCAGATGACGAGGAGCGGGAGGTAAAAACAGGGAAAGAACCTCGAATAATCAAGGCTGTCGAAGAATTGTGTGCGGTAAGCCGGATGGCCACGGTTCATTTTGGGATTTTTATTCTTGACAATGAGCTATTGTCCCCATGATTCTTGGCTTCCAGCTAATGTCCTGGTGAACCTAGACCTTTGTCTATTGTACTTAAGAGTTTCTGCACTATTTCTACCATTTAGAATTGTCTTCAAACAAATCACCAACAGTGACAGAAATTGTGGCCACCA
This sequence comes from Marasmius fiardii PR-910, assembly GCA_014904975.1. NCBI lineage: Eukaryota > Fungi > Basidiomycota > Agaricomycetes > Agaricales > Marasmiaceae > Marasmius > Marasmius fiardii. The sequence goes on along the minus strand of MU128009.1, from coordinate 35,184 downwards.
GTACGGATGAACCTAAACTAAGACAGTCTAGGATCAGCGTTGTACATGAAGTGTGGGAACGCGTTCTGCAACATCTCCTCCTTGTTCCTCATCTACAATCTTCCGACTCCCTTACACTCTCCACTACACTTATAGCCCAATTTTTGATACTTATCAACTGGGGGATACGTCAGAGGATCGGTTCATGGGAAAAGCACTACCCCGTCTTAGTGCTTTTTGCCCTTGCAACGCAATCAGCGTTGTTTCTTCTTCAATTACAATTCCTCTGACCCCTTCGGGGTGTCATACGTAAAAATTGGAACGATACAGAGAAGTAATAATCTTCTGGGCATTTGGAAGCACGATCGGAGGATGTTTTGATCATCACTTTTTATCTCCGGACGGTCCATCTCACCTGATGTATTTGTGAGATTAGGGTTAGACTGACTAACCCTAACAAATTACCCGCGATATTCTCCATCCCTCTTCCTCGTAACTTAGCACTCCCAATGCTTCTGTCTCTTCTATCACTGGCACCATCGTACTTCCTCACTTCACAGCTATTTGACGGGATTGCATGGCCCCTGCACAAGGATGATACGCTTTTCCAGAGTGGTAGACCTATGGGTCTCAATATTTATTTTTCTTTGACGCTATAAAATGCGGGCGGGGTCACAGATGTCGAGAGAATTACTGATGCCGGCGAGAGCCGCTGGAGGTAATGCGGGTGGAATTGAATATATTTCAGGCCAAATCGTATGATGATTTGCACTGTAACTCTGGCCGTTCGAGAAACAACTGTACCCTGAATCAGTAATTTCGGATCCCATTCAACTTTTTGGTACAATCCCAGTCAATATATTGCTAGCTCTCCCACCTTATATTACAGAATAATACACATTGACCTCATCGCTTCACAATAGCAAATAAATAAACAGTGTCCTTATGAGGAGGTTTGAATAAGATTAGTGGAAGGAACAGTGCAGAAACTCTAACCACAACCCAAATTTCTGGGGACAATAGCATAGGCCCAGAGAGACAATAGCCTATCGTTGAAAATCAAAAACCCAAAATGAACAGTGGCCATCTGGCTTACTGTAGTTGTGAGATGAGAAGAGGCTCTGAGGACACGAAGAACAACGGAAGGGAGATGTAGCGTGCAGAAAGACACCTGCTTTGCCATTTCAAACGATGGAGTGATAAGCATTGTCAACGCACGAGACGGCAGACAAAGGGGAGTGGCAGGATGTGGCCTGTGGCATCAAAACCTGCCTTGTCATTGTCAATAACGATGGCAAGCATTGCTGATGCCCGATCGGATGTACTGCCAAAGTAAATGAGGACAAGCACCTTGTCTGCATAGACCCTCGCCAAACTCGCTTTTGACGGTATCACCTTTGGGACAGTAGACAAGAAGTGACTGTATTCTGAATAGGAGCGGGTGGTAACAGATTTGGGACCAACAAGGCATAGAGATGAAAGAGCGGCCATGTCGTGTGGGCTGGTACGATTTTGAATAGCGAAGCGTGCGCGTGAGTGATTAACTCCCTCCAAATTTGTTACATCCGTCGCTTCCGTTAACCCTCCAAAATGTCAGTGAATTTCCGGAGGGAGCGGGAAATCCTGAAGGTACCTGCAATGGTGAAATCTCATTGAGTGCAAGGTAACTGCTTTTTATAAATAACAGGTATGGCGAATTCATTTTGCCCTTCCATTGTATTTAGAACTTATTGGATCCAATTTTGTTCAACAGCTCGCCTTGTTCCTATCTCGCTTGGTTCAACGGTAGCCCTACCAGTCATCAATTTAAACCTTAAACACTTCGTGCGTCGTTCAACGGACTAATTTGCTCATCCGCTCGCACAGAATTTCCTTCGAAAATGTGGGCAATGGGTTGAGATTTGACAGCTTGCCGGATGATTGACATGGTGAACTCAGGGTGTAAGAACCTCTTCAGTGACTCAGGCCTCAATCTTAAACCAGACAGGGCTTTTACTATTGCTCCTGAGAGTATCTACGACAAGACTAGGTAAGGCAACAATAAGAAGAAGGTTAAAGAACGAAGTCGAAGGTAAGTAAAATTTATAGCTACGTGGAGATCATGTGAAGCATGAGATAGTACTAACTAAAAGGGAAGTAGCGCGTACATCCTCCCCCACCAGAACGAAGCATAGCGGAGAAACAAAATAGTATGCATAGAATAGAGCCATGTATCATAGAAGCATAATTCAGCCATCGGAACATGACAAAGTACATCAGTCGGAATAAGTACGAAGGCCATAACAACAGGTAATGATTATAATCCAAATTCAACATCCCATCTCGAGTGAAGCAATTCTCCGAGGTGAACCATTGTCCAGGTCTAAGTAGACCTGTTGTTGGACTGATCCGAGGACCCAGAAGGGGCGGCATCGATGTTCATAGCGGCAGCCATACCCAATATAGCGGTGTCCGAGCCTGAAGATGCAGCAGGGCGAATAATGGGCATAGTGAACTCAGAAGAGTTGAAGGGTGAGTTAGGATTTTCCTTGGCCTTCCATACTACAGCACAACAATGTCAGTACTCACGAATGTCATCATGTTTCCAATGCTGTGGAACCACATAGGTATTATCGGAAGGGAGAGATATGGGGATAAACATGAGACAGTGCTGAGCAGATATGAATATGTTGGCGTATTGGCAACGCAACTTCATGGGAAGATAGGTGAGGTGCTGAATATCAAGACAGTACTTGATTTCCCAGGCATAGTACCCCTCGAGCTCAGCAGGAGTCACACCAAAGTGAGCGAGGTGCTTGGCAAATTCCCTACAATCCTTAACATCTGATTGTTTACAAGGACTGAGGTTACGATCAGAACTGACAGTTAAATTGTTGGTAGCAATGAGGAATGGGTAATGTCCATAGTTAGCGCACATCTTGACAACCACCAGACAGTAGTCAGACGCAAAATCCTTCTTGCCTTGGACTCTAGGTGGGGCCAGTGTGAGGTGGAACTGATAGGCAGAGATAGTCAGCATGTAGAAGGGACCGTCGTCGTTCATCATAATGCCACAATGTTTAGAATGGGAATAATGAACGAATACAGCGTTAGTGAACTCTTCATCGGTCGCAGTAGCAGCAGGATCAGAAGAGATAGCTGGAACTTCTGGCGCAGCCTGACTCCATGTGTCCGGACTGTCATCAGTATGAGAATAAACAGCAGGGTCAATAAAGGTGGTAAATTGAGCCCACTGAGGATAGATGTTTATGGACAAACAATCCTTACCAACCCCAACGAGGACAGAGATGGTGGAGGGTGATTTAGAATGAAGGTAATTGAGAAGACCTGCCAACCATTGGAGGATACAAAGTCTGAGTGCGAAGGACTAGTTTCCTGGGGTATGAGCATCGGCGGTAAGCTGTACAAGCTCAGTGGAGTTCCTGGGGAATGTTTGGTCTCCAGCAGGAGTTCCAGTGATTGGAATAATGTTTGGTTCAACATTCTGGTTGATAGCCACAAGTGTTGCAGCCATGGGGTGGATAGTGCTGTGCTCAAAGCTCCAGTGAAGCATGGCTGAGCTGAGAGGGAAACTGGCTTGAAAGTCGGAGTTATGCATGAGGACATAGTCCACAAACTTGTTGGGTCGGAAGTTGGAATTGATAGGGCTATCAAAGCCAAGAATGGGAATAGCAGGTTCAGAAGAGGGAGTTGTACGTTTTGCAGGGGGTGCTCGGTCAATCTCCATGTGATCAGAGCTTGAATCAACCATCTTCTGCTTTGTACCAGCAGTTTTGGAAGGTCCAGCACGTTTAGCAGCGGCAAGTTCCTTCTCAAGATCGGAAATGCGCTGTTTGAGCGTGTCAATAGTTTCCTGAAGAGGAGCCTGGAAATGGTCCACTAATTCCTTCGCAGCAGCAACAAACAACAGTTCTTGCATGCCAGAGTCAATACATGAATGTTCAAGATGATTGGTGCAAGGGGTACCATTGTCATGTTTGTGACAGAGGCCAAAAAGGTTCAGGTGGGAGCGCCATTTAGCTCCTCCTGTATTGGAATAAAGTTTTTCAGTAATTCCCTCCCCTTCAGAAGAAGAGAGCATAGGTCTCACACCTCGAGCCATCTTTCCCACCAAACTTTTATTGTTGTTTTGTGCAGAAGCCGAGCTCATCTTGTGGTGTGAGTAAAAAGAGTTTATTCGGGAGTTGGAATAGAAAAGACAGTAAATGCAAGTAGTGACAGTGGGTGGTTGAATTTTACCCAACTGCTCACCACACACGTTCTAATAAGAGCAACATGGTGGTATGATGCAAGAATCAAGAAAATTCGGGGAGAAATGTTATTTCGAGTTTGAGAAACTTCATGGCAAAGCTTAACAGACAGCACTGTATAGTTGTCCCACCGTTAAACCTTTCTACCATGTGGCTTCTGGGGCAGTTCCTGCCATCGTTTCATGCCGTAGAGCTGGAGATAGTCATCAAGGGCCTTCAATATTGACACTGTCAAGTATGGCTCCCATGTAATGTCACCCAAGCTCCAGTGAACTTCAAACAAACATTTATTTTTATCCCACCAGTGATTTGAGATGGAAGTCACGAACTCCTCCACATCATCGGGAGCACCAAAGTCATACAGCTCAATCTTTGAGCAATTCGGAAATAAGACGTCATTGTTGGCATAATACAGCTTTAACAGACTAACGTGGAAGTTATCGTGTAGCCATTTTCCGTGCAGTTCCTGAGGTAAGTCCAACTTATACATCGAAGTCTCCGGGCTCGCTTCCAAAATTGAATATGGGCCCACAAACTTAGGAAGTAGTTTGGATGCCCTTCCACTCGGCAATTTGAGGTTTTTTGTTGAGAGATAAACCTGTTCTCCTGCCTTAAGCTTAGGATCAGGGCTACGACGTTTGTTTGTGTTATGAGTTTGAAAAACTCTAGACTCAATGATGGCATCATGTGCATCAAACAAGTTCTGCATTGCCTGGATCCCATAAGCCCGGATTCCAGGTAGCAGGTTAGAATCAGAACACACATCAAATAGCATTGAAGGAATATATCCATAGTTCAGCTCAAAGGGAGCAAAACCAGTCGACTTGTTAATACTCAAGTTGATAGCAAATTCAATGGCTGGTATTTTAACAAACCAGTCATGTTGGTCGGGACGGACTGAGGACCTAAATATCTGAGCCACAGAACAATTTGTGTGCTCAGTGGCACCATCAGTTTGAGGGTGAAAAGATGTAGACATTAATAATTTTGCACCGAGAATCCGGTGTACTTCTTTCCACCAGATTGATGTGAATTTAGGATCATGGTCAGAAACAATAGAGGCAGGCAAGCCATGCAATTGTACTATTTCCTGTATATACTTCAATGACAGATCGGTAGCTGTATCACTAGTATGGCATAGAATTAAATGAACCATACTCGTGAGGTGACAGATCACAACCCACAAGTAGTTATAACCCTTTACCTCAGGGAAAGGACCTATGAAGTCCATCCCAATTGATTGCCAAGGACGAGTTGGAATTGGCAGGAGGTGTAATTTCCCTGAGGGAGCGTGAGTACTTGTTTTTGCACAGTTACAAGCCTCACAGCTTTTACAGAACTTATCCATCATTGAATAAATCCCAGGCCACCAGTACCAGCACCGTATATAATCGGCAGTTCTCTGAGGGCCGAAATGACCAACAATCTCATGTCCAGTCTCAAGTATCAAGGTGTGCAATGACTTTCTATTGTCATTTGGTGATTTCGGGATACATAAAACACGCTCACCAGCCAAGTTAGCTGTCCATATCAGCTTGGAATCCTTTTCAACCATAAACTTGGGGTGGTCAGATGGTTTCTCTAAGATCCTTTTGAACATGGGATCTGACTCATAATATATCTTCAAGTCATCCATGAAGGAAGGATCAGAATCAAAATTAGTCTGTAAATTTGGACCCTTGGCATGTGAGTCCATGATCATAGGGTTCACTGTGAGTGGAACTGAATACTCAGGAAAGTCGGGTTCATGAGCCTTTTCAAGCTCTTCAGCTTCGATATCCCGAGGCTCCCGTGAATCTTTAATTTCGCGGGACACTTTGAACTGCTCTAGGATCTCATTCAGTTTGTCCTTTTGACCAATCGGTAGGTCTTCACACAGTTTATCGAGGCGAACGTCTGCACTGACATAATTGATAGGAGCGCATTTCTCACCATCAGTGTCCGATTCATAATACCTCGACAAAAGATCAGCAACTTTATTTGTAGATCCCTTGACATAGGTGATGTCAAAGTTGAACCTCGATAAATACTCCATCCCCCGCATCTGACGGGCAGAGAGACATTTCTGAGTTGTGAAGAACTCAAGGGCTTGGTGATCCGTTACAACGTGGATCTTACATGGGGAACCAATCAATTTATCTTCCCATTTCAGCAGAGCTTCAAGTATTGCGAGTGTTTCAGTTTCAAATACTGAACATCATTGTAATTTCTAGGTGCTCGCCAGTTCCTGATACATTCAGCTTTATCTGAATCAGCATGCAAGCCTTGATCATCAATACAGTGACCTAGACAATCCAAGACCTCAGCATAAAGCTGAACTTTACTGGCCTTGAGATACAGTTGCTGTTCCTTGAGCTTTTCAAATACAAGCCCAAGGTGTCGCTCGTGATCTTCGATTGTTTCGCTGAACACGAATATGTCATCTAAGTACACATGCATAAAATCACCAATGTACTCTCAGAAAATATGATTCATGAGCCTTTGAAAGGTGGAAGGTGCGTTTGTATCACCTTGTTGCATAACCCAACTCACGAATGTTCTGTATGGTGTTGAGAATGCTGATTTCTCAACATCCTCAGCAACAATATGTACTTGCTCATATGTGTCAGATAAGTCAATCTTAGAGCGGTACTTCGCACCCGCCACTTGCATCCTTACATGGTCTTGGTCAGGTAGGGGGGTTACATCTTTCACCGTATGGTCATTCCGTTCTCGACAGTCCACGGTGGTTCTTAATTTCCCATCTTTCTTGGGAATGCATAACATTGGTGCTGCTTGGGATACCGGTTTAGGTTCCCACCATCCTGCTCTAATATAGCGGTCAACTCTCTCGGACAATTGACTCCGTAGAGCATCAGGACATCGTGGCATGTAATATCGGTACTGCTTCTTAGGATCAATGAGGGGTATTGTGTGGTTTACAGCCCGCAGGGGGGGGCAGCCGTTCAGGTACACCACTCATAATGCCGGCGTACTTGTCCAACCACTGATGGCGCAGCCTAGGAATATCTGCAGCGGTAAGCAGAGTAGAACAATCGACTTCATTATCATTGATGGAGTTGAGTTGTTCAATAACCAATTTTGTTTTTGGTTTCTCAAGGTTTGAGTTTCGAGTTTGAATACGTCTGAATTCCTGGACTAACTCGTCAACAGGAGTGGGGTCTCGCTGACTTATAGCACTCTCAATCATTGCGTGTAAGTCTTCGACGTCGAGTTCGTCGTCTGGGGATAATAAGATCAGTAAGTGACGGTTTAATGTTTGTTTTTTGATTTTATTTTCGGGATCAGAGGCAGATTCCACCGAGGCTCGAGTCCGTGATGGTTCTGCGATGTTGGATTGACTACCATGTAGTCATTTTTGACTCGAGTCCTCCGATTTGTGGGTGCTGGTAAGTCCAGCATTCAATTTTCCGGGTTTCTGACCACCGGGTTTCCTTGGTCTAGGCTTTACTTCAATTACCTTGTGATCTTTGAGGTGAAAATTGTCAGATGGGACATCTTTTGCTGCTCGGCAGATTAATTCGGTACGTTCCTCCCCCTCAGAAAGAGTAGGAACTACTGAACCTCTCATTTTTATAGTATCATCTTCAAAGTCAACAACAATTCCGTGACGGCGCATGAACACAGTGCCGACCACGGCATCATAGCGATCAACGTTCGCTACATCAAAGTATTCTTTATCACTGACGGTTTCCCTTGCAGAGGTAATTGAATACTTCGACACACAACCATATGTGACTCGGGAGCGACTCCCTTTAGTCCCAAGTTGGAAGGTAACGGGGTTTTCCAGTCGGAACACTTTAATTTTTGCAGCCCGTGTAAAATCAGGACTGATCGCGTCAGCTGTGCTGCCGCTATCAAAAAGGGTGAACGCTTTCACACCGTTCAGCTCAATCCAGCTTGCCAAGCATCTTTTTTCAGCGGCTGTTCGTCTCGGGCGTACTCCCACATTGGGACTTCGTGTGGGCTTAGGGACAGTAGGTGAGTCTCCTGTTGTGTCTGCTATTGCCTTGAAATACTCATCGAATTCGAGTTTCGAGGAAGTATCCTCGGTTGTCAAGTGCTCACGGAAAGGATCCGACTTTGGTTCATTAGACTCGGGTTCAGAATCCACGGTCCCATCACAAACCGCCGCAAAACATTCATTTAGTTCACCGTGAGTATAACTCTCATTTTCTGAGTAGGATGAGTCGTACTCATACATAAATCCAGTACGTTCACCTGGATCACTCTCAGCATCACTTGTATACTGAGATCCACCTGCAGGTCCGTATGATGACTCAGACTCGGCTTCACTAGCAATGTCTGAGTTTCTGTCATCATAGCGGGCCCAGATTTTCTCGTCATCTGGCTCAGGACTATGAGATGTTGAAGGGACATCACGATCGGGTGAGTTTTCGACCCTCAGCCAGCCGGAATAATCTCACATTTCCGTCTTCATCAGTCATTTTGAAGACTTGTGCCAGCTTGGACTGTCCGGTATTCTTAAAACCCGATTTTTCATTGGAATAACTTGGTTTCACAAACGGTTTGCTCTCATTGCGAGTAAATCTCGATTGTGACTGATTTTTATATTTGTCCCTTATTGGTAGGGACTGAGGATGATCATCCTTACGCTCAGAGTGAGGACGGACAGAGTAACGGCGTCCTTCAACCACTTGTAAGCGCTTGGGTGAGTGGTCCCGTTGATTATTCCGCTGATAACGCTGACGGCGCTGTTCCCTGGAGCGTGAGCGAGATCTTTCACGACGTCTCTCACGTTCACGGGATTGGGACCGTTTACGCTGATTCCTTTCGAGTTTACGACGTGCCTCCGAATAATAATCAGAAGCGGCTTCACCACGTTCAATGGCAATTGCCGTGTTCATAATATCGGTGAGTGTCGATCTCTCAGCCATTAATTGATGAATTGTAGTCAATATTTTTGAAATTCCTTCAGGAAGAAGGAGCATAATTCGTTTTCTGAATGTATAAGTATGTGGGGGCGTGGGTAGCCGAAGAGCAAAGTTCTTAAGGTTGTTGAACATTCCCTCAACGCCCTGAGCTCGGGAGTAGGTTACCGCTTCATACTGATCCACCACTTTATGTAGTGATGCATCATGAATGAAACGACGGTATAAACCGGCAATAACCTGCTTGGAGGTATATCTGCCATTCGGTAAGTCACTGTTTCTTTCCGATTTATGTGGGACCCTTTCCACAACGTCAATCATCCATTGTCGGGCTGACTCTTTTACAAACATGGATAGGGCATTGGTACGTTGAATATCCACAGAAGTAAGTACAAAAGATTGTTTAGATTCACTGTATCTAACATCTTTACCGCACAGACCAGCGATGTTAAGCCACTTGACTAAGTCTCGGACCTAGTCATCAAATATGGTCAAATTGTTTTGACCGTTGTAGCTTCCCGGCTTGGGAATCGATTGCAGTAACGTCTTTTGAATGTTACCATTCCCTTTAACAGGGTCACACAGAAGGTACGCGTCAATTAGTTCTTCGAGAGGTCGGAAAGCTGCTTTGAGCATTTCCCCCTCTGACTGAGGAGTCGGGTCATAGACCCACTCACGCTTCTGGATGAGTGTAGGTTCTGCAGACGTGTAACGGTTTTGAAGATTCACATCTTCGGGGCTTCGGTTATCCTCGGACCCGTAGTCCACTGTCCTTTCAGACCCGACATCATCGTCTGAGTCACTCGGGGGACCCTCATGGTCAGAGGGGTCTGGATCCCCGGGATTACCACCAGCTCCACCGTGGTTATGACGCAGATGAGGCGGGGTATCTCTGTACCCAGATTGGAACCTGTTCGTGTCGGATCCGCTGTTATCACTTGCATGTCTTCGAGAATTTGCGGCATTACCACTGCCAGAAGAAACCTCCTTTCCATTGAGGTCAGGTATAGAGCCTGTAAATCCAATAGACGCAAATTTAGGAGGACGGCGACTCGAGTTTCGATCATTCTCTGAGAACGGTTCAGGGTACAGAACACGTAACTTGGCAATTTCAGCATCCTCAATCGGGGTTGCGGGTTCACTTAAATCGGCACGTAAAATATGATGAATCCTATTATGAGCCATTAAGTCATGCCGGCGCAGCATTTGCAGCACGTAGCGACGATGTAGCTCGGAGAAGTAATTCCTCACTCGGCTTTCAATCTCGCGAGAGGCATGAGATTGAACCGAAGGAAGGCGTTGTGAGCCTTTCTTCGACTAACCTGTCATGGAATAATCGGGGCTTGAAGACCTTGACTGAGAATCATCGGGGGTCAGTTCATCGTTGGGATTTAACTCAATTGTCCCTACACGTAAGGTGGGCATAGATTTTTTCCCTCGCCTTATAGCAGCACGATTAGTTTCCTCAAAAATCTCCTCTGCAGTCACAGAGGGTTGACTGAATAAACTATTGTGGGACGGTGAGGCGTTAAAATTTTCTCTTACAGTCCCAGTAGATTGAGCATCGGGATCCGAGTTTGACCTTGGTCCCTCAGCGTGAGTCGGAAGTGCTTCAGAATCAGATTTATTCGACGGGGTATGATAAGCAGGTGAGCTCTCACGAGCTGTAGTGTTTACGGGTCTAGGAATACTGCTTGGTGTACTGAACTGAACCGGAGCGGTAGACGAAGATGGTCGAGTGCTGTTGACCGTACGGGCAGTACTGACAACAGTGCGAGTCGGCATAGTGCGTGTGTTGGCGAGAGGAGATGGTGATTGGAAATGATAAGGGATTTCTTGTGATGCGAGCACCGAAGTCTTTGCGGTGAGTTGACGAGTGAGTTTTGGGGGGTTGGTAGGTTGAGCGAGAGGTCGTCGGATCGTCTTGAAGGGTTGGCGCGAAGACGAAGCGTCGACTTTGCGATTTTCGGATGGGCGAGAAATTTTGGAAGCGAGTAAGAGCGGGAGAGAAGCGAGTAGAGTGACAAATTTGGGAAACTACGCAGCTTGGTGCCTCCCTTGTCTTCACTTTCTTCAAAATTGGCCGTGACGGCAAGGCTGGCTGGATGTCCGTCAGCTGACGTTTTTACCTTGATGAACGGAAGTAAGATGTGTTACTGCATGATGATTCGCACCGTCTAGTTCGCACTTTACTGTATCACACCCTCTTACTTTCACACCCTTCACTTCGGAATCTTCAGCCTGTCACCGTTGAATGTCAATGATTGGAAGATATTCTGGCTTCGACTTGATCCCGCAACTCGACAAGCCCCGGTGTTTTGATGTGCCTCGACTCGAAGGTTCTTCACACTTTGTCCGATGCACTTCGGAGTCTCCAACCCCGGAGTCGTAGCTCAGAATCTGAACCAAAGATCTGTCCACCCATTTCAGATATAAAATTGTACTCACGTTGTTACTGATCAAACGTAAGTTAACGTTTAAACTCTGAAGCAAGTTCACGATTCCGATCCATTTCGACGCTTTGGTTTCAAAGACAATTCGAGCCTATTTATGTCTTGCTCAACTATTCAGAATCGACTAGCCCACAAGAGCTTCTCTCGTCTTCATCAGCATCATCATGTTCGCCAAGACTTCCCTCTTCGCTCTTGTAGCCGTCGCAGTAGCTGGCGTTTCTGCCTGCCTTGGGGAGCCTTCGGGACTCGCCCGACGAGCCTCTAGCGATTTTGGCTACTCAAATGGTCTTCTTCTGTGGGCATTTCTGAAACCTGAGTACCAGATTTGTGCCACTGGGACTCGACAGTCACCCATCAATATCGATGGGACCATCCCATTTGCCAATTCTGCTCCGGCCATGAATATCCCCAGCGTGGACAGTGCTACCGTCGAGATTGTCAAATACGCGATACAGGTCCCTG
>MU128009.1:0-19805 GCA_014904975.1 Marasmius fiardii PR-910 | reverse complement strand
CTGATCGATTCAGGGGAGTGCAGAATCCTGGCAGTTCACTCAAGATGAAGGTCGGAAGAAAGCTTGAAAACCCCAGGTAGCGCTGAAGGGTTACACGGAGCGGGAGGGAGCGGGACTACGTTATTTCTAGAACTCTAACAGGGTAGAACTGTGTAGTTTTGCATCGCCACTTTCGCACGCAACTTGTAGATCATTGCACTGTAGCTCTTTCATTTCTTCAACTTTCTTCATAGCCTAACAGCTCAGAAATTCTCTCATAACTCTGTTTGCTGGTGCCTGGGTTCTCACATTAATTACCGAGTCAATAAAATTTCTATGTTTTCTTGGCGTCATTTGATCAGTTCAATTACCTAATCGGAGGTTCCGGCAACCTAACCCTAAGGCCTGCTCGAATCTCGAGGAAATCTAACTCTCACTAATTTCCTCGCGACCTTCGTATTGTCATGATCCGGGATCCCCCTAAGCACTCTCCTCTACGTACTCCTTTATTACGACTGCTACGCGTTTCTGTTAATATCTTACAAGTTTCTTATTGACGTTTAGGAAGAATAACTGGGTATATAATCGTGTACTAATTATCTAGTACAGTAGCAGTTTCAACGCAAATCCTATCTAATCATCTCATTTCCTTACCTCTCGAGTGGTCTTTTCCGTATTCCGTCTCGCGGACCGGCCCGATCCTCACACGTATATTACTCAATTGTTTGGCAATAAATTTCGACACTGAACTTTACGGCTGCGCTTTATTTAATCATAGGAATTAGGTGCTCCCAAGGTTGATTTCGTCCTTACTACTCTCGTTGGGGTAAATGCGCTGTCGGAGGTTACTCCTTGTAAACCGATTTTCAGGATGCAAATGGAGAGATTATACCCAATGGGCAAGAGGGGTAGTCAGCTGCTTTTATATTCTGGTTTGCTGATACCCCAGTTGTAACCCCCCCCATCTGCAGTTATGTATTAGACCTGTTTTGCCTGGTTATGAGGGGTCGTATCCAGGTTTTAGACTCCTGTGACAGTTCTGCAGGTGTTATAGCACCTGTACTGCTTGGTTATGGATTGGTTTTAAACTGCTCTATCAGTTTTACAGGTTTGTATTGCCCAAATACAGAAATGGTAAGTTAAATATATGGTTTTATAATATATGGTTTTTATTCCCTCAAAACTTGCACCACCTAGTTCTAGTCTTCATAATTCCATAGAACTCATTGGAATCTCCACTGGTTTTGCTGATGTTCACTTAAGAAGAAAGCTTGAAAACCCAGGTAACCGCTCAAGGGTGTATACAGAGCGGGACTATATCTTTTGAATGCTAACAGGGTAGAACTATTACAGTTTTTCATCGCCACTTTCTCACACAACTCGTAGATCATTGTCGTTACACCATAATCCCCTTACTTTCTTCAACTCACCTCCATCTTTTTGTCTTGGACATCTCAGAACCCTCGCAGAACAAAGTCTCTGAGTCAATTAAATCTGTCAGGGTTTGGCGACATTATTCGCTCCAATTCAATCTCCCACTTAATCGGAGATTAATTCAAAATCCCGACTGCCGAATCTCGAGGAACTCAGAATTCTCTTTCGAGTTCATCAGCTACTTTCTCACCTTTGTAGATGTTTTGGCAACATAATACGGCACTAAACATTATGGTGGCGTCCTTGATCACGATGCTAGTATCTCTGAGCATGCTTTCGTCCTCGGCATTCTCGTTGGGATAATTGTGCTGGAAATTATTGCTCATAAAGCAATCTTCAAGATACAAATGGAGGGATTACACCCAATGGACTCCGGTGATGAGCCTAGGCTTCCTTTCTTTTTCTGTCCTCATTTGATGATTCCGGTTTCCAAAGCGCTTTTCCCACCCGTCGGCCACAGATAATATTTTCCCTGCGCCTTTATGGTTACCAAGTCAAATGAAGAGCCAGGAATTCTTTGGGATGTGCTCAGGGACTTGTTTGAGGGGTCGTTGGAAAGAGGTATGTATTAAGACTGAGATAAGTGTCTGGAAGGACTGAAGAATTGATTATTCACTCATTAATTTCTTTTGGTACACTTGTAACTCAGATCCCATTCTTGGTGGAATGTAACTTTCTAGTAACTTTGTCCTTCCCCTTCAAGTAGTTATGCTCGGGACTAAAGCTAACACAAAAAGGAGAAGTTATTGTTCCAATACTTTGCCGCTGCACTTGGGACGCTATGCCTACTCACATAATTTACAGCTAAAGGCTTGCGAGGTGGAGCCTAATCTTAGCCGCAGTACCGAACAATTGTGAGCCACCACTGATGGCTCCATACTTAGTGTCACGGGAGAGACGAATTCCTTGAAAGCAAGCTCAATGATTGATAACCTTCACTCGCGATCTGTTACAGGCGGCGTCCAACAAATTGAGCAAGGCGAAATTGAGGAGTCGGGATGAGTATCGGGTGAGTGGTTTTCTACTAGCTACAGTGCCACGTAATTCAGAATTCGCTCCACCCTTTCAAATTCGTTGCTTCCAGGGCGGTGCTAAGTGAGATGATTTACTACGGGAGACAGATAGAAATGTTACCAACAATCAAGATCGCTTGTTCCGCTGTCATTCGGTTTCAACTTCTACCTCAACGCTAAGACGGGCACATTTTACACCTTCTACCGTGAATCAACTGACAAGCATTGTCGCACGGTATCCACTGTATCCACAAACGAACAAAAACGTTGGTTCCCCCGTCAAAGGTACTATTTTTTTTGCAGGAAAGGCTGAATGTTACTTGTGGCGAGCCATCCACACAGCTCCCCGACGTACCTATTCATCCCAGCTAATTTACTATGTCAAAACAGTCCTATAGTAAAGTGCAACGGTGGAGCTTTGAACCGCGTTGACTGTTGATAGTAACTACAGGCCTTCAACTATCGGGCCGCGTCTGTATCGCATATAAAAACCTTTACCATCCCACTCTGGAGTATCACACTCAGCCACTTAATACTTCTTTTTTCTTAACAAACCTCACGCAAAGAAACCATGTTCTCTGCTAAATATCTTACCCTCTTCATCGTCTCGATGATGATGACCAGCACCGCAGTCGTCGCTGGACCCGCCCCGGTGACTGAAGTGAGTATTTTACACTTTGTCGTCTTGACCCTACATAACCAACAGATGTTTTACAGGTCCTTGTCGCCAAAGACCAATGCAACGACGAAATTGGCCGCTGTGACGAAAACGGTTGTGCTGGGGCCTTCCCTAAACCAGATGACATCCGTGGAACCTGTACCCAAGGACAATTCAAAGACTGTCCGTGTAACAAGTGCGGCGACATCAATGGGTCTTGCAGTGATAATGGCTGCTTTGGTGTCAACAACATTTGCACTCGTGGAACGTTCCAAGGGTGTCCTTGTAACTGATTTCTTTGGCAATCGGGGAGAGGGTTCAACCTTGTACGCCGTATTCGTATTTTGTTCTGTGGAAACTATGTGGACCAGTAAACTTTTCATATATAGACTCCTGATCGGTGCTCGGCCTTACTCCTTAGAATGTGTTTTTAAACTTATATAACCCGAATTTGTTTTGCTTTTACTTATTAGTACCTTTATTTCCGGACCCCGCGTTCGGCGTTGAATATTGAACCGTATTTATGAAGTTTGGCCCAGACAGGCGTGCAACGTTTACAGATTTACGAACCAATCATTTCCCAGCTGTTTCATCTCAGTCGTACGTCTGAACTAAACGAATAAAGTAGAACAGTTGAGTGTGAGAAAGGCCCGTGATTCCGAATACGCATATGTATTTGTTTTCTTTTTTTTCTTTTTTGGTGCGGGGACGTCCCGTTATTGGACTGACGAATAACAAGGTTAAAATTTATTTGGGATGGCCTTGATCCGTAAGATTTCTGCAGGTTCGGATGGAATAAACTTGTTCCCGCGGCTTGTTTACTCTGACTCGGAGCTATGGAATGTCAGCACAATTGAATCGGAGGGTGAGAGCCGAGGGTTAAGATTCGGAACAGCTCTGAACTTGAAGAACAGGTATTCGAGCATAGAGAGGCGTAGGGTCAAAACTTCAGCAAGGTATCGCTCCGTGGAAAGGGCAAGCTCTCGAATTAGTCAGGGTAGATGTAGCAGGAGCCCTTTATAGAGGTACTCAAATGCTGCATACAATGATAGAAGCTATTTTTGAAGGGTACATTTCAAGACAAGGTCTGAAGCTTGAAGCTTTGAAGACTCGTTGGGGTTGCCGGCGACATGGCAAAAATGAGCGCTGAGATTCCCGAAACGCGCGAGGGAATGAAGAAATGGAGAAGGGAATCATTTCCGGAAGGAAGCCAATTTCGAAAAACATCAAAAATTTGTCCGTCCTTTGAGGGAATTGTATCAAACGTCTACACAGAGCTCCATCTGTAGGAGGAGCATTTCTGAAAAATATTGCACTTCGTCGTATTCGACACCCTCAGATAGTCGAAAGAGGTACCACCGCGCTTCGAAGTGATAAGCGAGAATGAAAGCACCCGTGGGCGAATGTTTCCTGCGGATGGTGGGACGACTAAGGACGGTAGTGTGAAACGAGTTTTCTTGAATAATTGTGACGGCCATATTTTGCATGCAAGGGTTAACAGAGTGGACCTGTTGTTTGCTCAAGAGCATCACGATTTTATTCACGACTTGGGGAGAAAGAGGGGGGGGGAGCAGTTTGGATCTAGTTTGCGCATTTGGCTGGGCATAACACGGGGTATGGAAAGGTCCTAGTGAGATATGAGAACCAGAGGGCCTGCTTAGGCTTCAATCGAGACAGAGGTTCGCAGAAAATCTCAGGTGACCGCTGACCGAAGACGTCTACAAGGGGAGTCATTAGCGATTAACGCGGAGGTCAATTGGACTCTGCTGACACTCGACCAAGTGTCAACCGAATTGCATTGCTTTCAACGGACAGTTGAAGTTCTCTGCAACTCACTGCTGAGGGCGATGACACACCACCCCTCATTCCAGTTTTTTCAACGACACCATTCTAGCGTAGCACGGCGTGTCCTAATAAATGAGCAAAATCTCACTTAAGGGTTTCAATAACGACAGAAACCAATCCAACCGGAAAGACGAGAAAATATGCCCGAAAGATTTGTGGACTGATAGTCACTGGAAAAATTCAGCCAATCGAAATTTTTATTGATAGCCGGCCATCCAAGCAGCACCGATTTTTACTAAATTAGTTCATCTTTCAGAACTGTTGATAGGTTCCCAATCAATGTGTCCCTCTGCCTGTGTGAATGTGCTGCCGATTGGCCAACTTTCGGTCAGAGATTCGGACGAATTGATTGGTATGCTTTCAGCACATGTTTTACTTGACTAGTTTCCTTTCCTGATTTAGCAGTTATCAGTAGTACTATAGTTCGAGCATACTCAAACTTTGTGTGTGTGCAACTCTCCAGCCCCTCCAAATGTTCGATTCAGGGTTGCGATCTATCATTTCCATTATTTCCAGACGGCCCTGCTCCATGCATTTCTCAAATATTCTCTCGATCCCCTTCTGACAAAAACTTCCCGGCGCTATATGGGCCTCAACAATAAAGTGGGAAAACTCTTCCGCTGCGATCAATTCGGCCAGTTCCGTCAATGGCCCCGGATCCGCGAGGTAAGCATCATGCACTTCCATCAAGACCAACCTGCGAAATCGAGAAGAGCGGATAGTCTTCAGTCCCTGCAATATATCGCCACAACCTGAGAGGAGAAACCAAAAGCCAACTTCCAAGGATTCGAGGACCCGGAACGAAGATAGATCTAGTTCTGTAAGGACATTGGATTCAAGGAAACTCAGCGTCAAGAAAATCCGAAATGCGACATACTACGTGTTCGATCGCCCGAAGGGTAGCGGTCAAGAGTAAGACGCCTCAAGTGCTTGGAGCATAGAGAGGCAAAAGGTCGGAGTTTCAGCAAGTAGCAGCTACTGCAAACCGCGAGTTCTGATATGGGGAGTTTGGGCTGTGACGATATCCAGTTTTCGATATAGTTACTTCTTTCGAATGAAAGAGGTAGCACAAAGTTCAATATGAGCTTCTCCAGGGATATCGGGAGAGTGCGTGTCAAGGCACGATCCGAAGATGATTTCGACTCCACCGTGACCCTTTCATCTGAATGAAGACCTACGCATAGGATTCTGAGACGAGGAAATGAACAAAAGAAAGGGAATATATCTTGATCACGAGTCTCCAAGAACTTTACGTTGAGTTGTGCTATATCGGAAAAAGGGCTCGACGCCGAGAGGGATTCGAAGAAATGTCGGTAGAGGTTAAAGTCGCGATAAATACAAGTGATCGTTAAACTCTTCAAGGTGATATCGGCCTGCTCCATCCGTTTGACTACGGAAGAAAGATACTCCACTTCCTTGATTTCATCGCTCTCTCGGAGAGGAAGAGGGTGAGTAAGGAGGATAGCAACGTGGCGAATGAATGGTAGAATGCCGGTAGAGTCGAGGACCCTGTCACACTGCTCGTTTCTAGGAGGTGGTGTAATACGTATTTTGTCGAATAGAAAAGAGCGTGCTAGTGGCAACCAGCATTTACAGACAAGGCTGAGGGCTAAAAGAGTGACCTTGTCATAGCTATGATAGGCCATAAATTTTTCGAGAAGTTCGGGAGGGTAGTAGTTTGGATCCAGCTCGTGCGTCTGACTAGACATACTGAAAGTCGATAATAGTCAAGTCGAGATGGAGAGGAGTGAGCGTTCGAACCTCAATCAAGATGGTGGTTGAAAGGGAACCCTAAGTATTAGTAATCATGATCGATCCGGAACTCAACGTCACAAATTGAGTCACCGCCGTGGATTCGAGAAGCACGTGCGTTTGATTATGGGATGTGAGTATGTTGAGCTGAAAGTATAGGCGACTCAGAGAAAAAGCGCAGGTACGTGTCAAAAAGTCGTGGACCTTACCTAGTACTAACTCTCTCGTTGACCGAAGATAATTCTACTTCATCTATACTTCATACAGTAAAAAAAAAGGAGAGTCAAGGTAGACTACGTTGAGAGCACAGCAGTTAAGCCACAAAGAAAAACGAAGAGGAGAGGGGGAATAATGATAAATAAGAGGTATATAAAACGATCAGAGAAGAAGAAAGTGGAAAGCATCAGATCCGGATCCAAGAAAAAAAACATGTATTCACCATCGCTAGCCTTTCCTCCAACCTATCATTCCAGGCCCCGTCAATTCTTTATTCCATTCACATATTCATCCAGTTGAAGACGCTTGAAGTTTGCCGGAGCTCACTGAAAATTCTAACACACCACCGGCATCCGGTATTTCCGTTTTCTCTTTCAAGCTTGAAACTATTGTAGCGTAGCACGACCTTTTCCTGCGAGCGAAATCTCAGCTAACGGGTTAGGCTACTGCAGGTACTAGCTAGATATGTAATACGCCAGTCCTTCCGGATGTTCATTCAACTATGTGACTTTCAAACGACCCTGCTTCGCGCATCTCTCAAATAATCCCTCAACATTCCCCCTCTCAAATAAACTCTCGAACCACAGCGGACCAGATGCACGTGTTGTCTCAGTATCCGCTAAACGGAGGAAAACCTTTCTTTCATCCAACGCCTTCAATCCGGACGGATACTAGTGTGGGTCAAGCCCACCCTGCAGAATCGAGGGTTCTCATTGAATGTAAACCTATTTGAGCTCGTTCCTTTGCGCCGGGATGTTGGTGATCGGCGAGGTTCGCACAAGCATATTTACAACCGAGGTAGGACGGTTGTATGAAATGAACCACCCAAAATCGGGAAAACGAATGAATCGACTTGCGCATGCCACATCCGACTTCACGACGAGATGGTCCCTTGAAAATCGGACACCATAAACACGCGGAACTCGTGTGAGGGGTTAGACGGCTAGTGGCACGTAACCCGTAAAGGGAAGCTTTGGCTTCACAGAGGCTCCGTCAAACTGCTTTGATTATTAAATGTGCCACAGTGAAAGCGGCCAAGTGCACCCATTGTCTATTTTGGGGTCAAGGTCACCATGGATAATTGTCCGCTTGTGCAGAACATCAATTCGTGTTGCAACGACTTTCCACGGCGACCACTGCTTTGAATAATAGATTGTGCCACAATGAACCCGGACAGGCGGGCCCCATTGTCTGCTCTAGGTAAAGATTGTCAAAGCACCACCACATAATTGTCCGCTTTGTGCGAGACAACAATCCGTAGGAACAAAGGGAAAAGTCTCGCTACCACCGGGCTCATGGGCCACTTCCCATGACCCTCATCCTCCAGCGTATAAATATACTTCCTCTCCTCGTTATTTAGTATCGCCCGTTCCCCCCCTCGTATTCGAGCTCACACAACTCCAAGTTTTTGGCCAACCACAGCTCGAAAACAACCAAGACGAAACGAAATGGTAGCAACCCCTTTTTCTGATTGGACACGAATCGTGGTTCCCCAGACTGCGGCCCACCCACTCCATCACCCAATAGAGCGGATTTATTTTGACTCCATTGGGCATCAGGGGGAGGGAATTCCGCTGACTTATCTATCTGCATTGGTTCGCCGCGGGCACAACATTCGCCAGCTGATAGACGGAGCGGAAGACCCCGTCTTGGACAACGTGGACAAAGTTGAGTTTTACATTAGAGTGCGTTGGTTTTACTCTTTTTGAAGTCCTCACTCCACTCACCTGCTTGTCTACAGTGGCCCGGATATGAACAAGTCCGATGGGAGACCAAGATTGAACGGGGTACCCCCGGTTGGGGTACTGCGAGGTGGAACTTCGCATACTTCATCCTTGTGAATTTTGAGGCATTCATGCTGGTCCGTATTCCGTCAATTCGACTCCCCTCCCTAAAAGGACCCCCCGGACTGAAATCGCTTTTTTTTTTTTCTTTTTTTTCAAAAGAGGCAGCGGGTTGAGAAGAGACAGCCTATAGGAAATATGTGTTGGCGTCTGGGTCCAGATGGTATCAAGCTGAGCCATCTCGTGTTGCTCTCGGCCGTGAGAGTCTTTGAAGACTCATGGCGCGCCGAAGTTGAAGTGAGGATTCCCAATTCAAAGATTCACAGGTACCAGAAGGATGTAAAAGCGCTTATGTGATCAGCTGTATACTTAACGATGTATGGATAACCCTTTTTTTCCCCTTAAGAGGTGACGTTCTCCCTCACTTTGAAAAGTCTGTAGCTCCCGTGAACAACGGCAGTTGGGTTCGTCTATTGGATTACCGTACGCGTTCGTCGGAAATTGGCGACCAATGAGAATTGGAACCTCCTCTCGCATTGTACGTAGTTATTCTTCGAGTCGTATCATCCCAATGGAGATAAACTCCTAGTGCTCCAGGAGTAGGGTCTTAAGTCCCAATTCAAGAATTGAACTTTTTCGGATTCTGAGATTGAGCATGGACTTAGTCACTGACTCTGAAGTGCCATGTGGAGATGGGAGTTCGAATCCCATCATGATATCTGGAGCTCATCGTTCAAGGGATGGACGCAAAAGCTACATGAATTAATGATAGTGGTATGGGCGGGCGAAAGGCGTAAACATTTACTTCATCACAGGGCTTGCGACCGGTACAAGCAAGGGTGAAAATCACGCTCTAACCGCGTTGAACAATCCTCGTGCTCTCGCAGGACAGTGTTGGGTTCGTACTATTGCAGTTTCAAAAAGTAAAAAGACTTTGAAGGAAACCTACAACTTTTAGATCGTCCATCGTGCAAAAAAACAATGTGAGAGACGACGACTGTAGAAGCTAACGAAATGCGACATCGGACAAGAACTTGGAAAATAAACATGCATTCACCATCGCTAACCTTCCTCCAACTACGTATTCGTCCAGTCGAAGTTCGCTGGAACTCACTGATTATAACACGCCACTGTCATCCCGCATTTCCGTTTTTCTCTTTCAAAGAAACCATCATTGTAGCGTAGCACGACCTTTTTCTGGGTGAACGAGCGGAATCTCAGCTAATGGGTTAGACTACTTCAGGTACTAACTGGATATTTAATACGCCAGTCCTTTCGAATGTTCAATAGCTATCGTGACTTTCAAACGACCCTGCTCTGCGCATCCCTCCAATAACCCCTCAACCTCCCCCTTCTCGAATGATCTCTCGAACCACAGCGGAAGACATGCACATCTTCTCTCGATATGGGCCTCAACTGTAACGGAGGAAAACCTTTCTGTTGTAAGAATTTCATCCAACGCCTTCAATCCGGATGGATCCGAGTAAGGGGAAACAATACACAGTCCGATCAAGCCCAACTTGCAGAATCGAGGGGAAGAGATAGTCTCCAGTGCTCGGCATAGGACACTGCAGTCGCTTTGAAAAACGATTCGAGGGCCAACTTCCAAGGATTCGAGGATCTCGAACGATGATAAGTCTAGTTCTGTAGGGAAGATTAGTCAGTGTCAAGAAAAAAATCCGAAGGCGACATACCTTGCAATTGAGCGGGCACGTCGCGGATGTCAAGAGTAAGGAACCTCAAGTACTTGGAGCATAGAGAGGCGTAAGGTTGGAGTTTCAACAAGCTACAGTTATTCCGAACCGTGAGTTCTGATATTGAGCGTGTGGGCTGTAACTGTACCCACTTTTTGATGCAGCCAGCTTTTGTAAATGGTGGTAAAAGGCGCAATAGGAGCTTCTCTAGGGAGACCGGGAGAGTGCATGTTAAGCGATCGAAAGATGCTTCAGAGCGACCGACTCTAATTGTATCAAAATGTGCGCAGAGGATTCTGAGACGAGGGAATGAACAAATGAAAGGGAGTACATCTTGTCCAAGGTCCTCGTGGAACATTACGTTGAGTTGTACTATATTGGAGAAAGGGCTCGACGCCGAGAGAGACTCGAAGAGATGTCGGTAGAGGTTAAAGTCGCGATGCAAACAAGTGATTGTTAACCTCTTCAAGGCGATATCGGCCTGCTCCATCCATTTGACTACGGAAGAAAGATATTCCACTTCTTCGGTTTCACCGCCAACATGGAGAATGTAGACGAGCATGATAACAACATGGCGAATGAATCCTAGAATTCCGGTACAGTCGAGGACCTTGTCACATCGCAGGTTATTGGGAGGTGATTCAATGCTTAATTTGTCGAATAGAAAAGAGCGTGCCAGTGGCAACCAGGATCTACAAACAAGGCATAGGGATAGAAGAGTGGCCTTGTCGTTCCTAAGATAGGTCATGAATTTGTCGACAAGTTCGGGGGGAAATTTGTGGTTTGGATCCAGCTCGTGCGTATGATTTGACATACTGCGAGTTGAGATGATAGAAGATAGAGGGAAGCGATACTCAGTGAGGATGGTGGTTTGAACGAAAACCTTGGTATTAGTAATCTCAATCCGGACTTCGGCCGTCACCGCGATGGTTGACGAATCATTCTAATTCAATTTGTACACTACCTAACTTCATACAGGAAAAAGAAAAAAGAATAATAAAGATAAACTACGTTCAGAGCACAGCAGTCAAGACACAGAAAAAACGAGGAATAATGATAAACAATGGATACACAGGACGACCAAAAAAAAAAGAGGTAGCATCAGATCCGACCGAATAGAAAAGAAAAGATAACCAAGAAAACAAGCGTGGGTTCATCGTCACTGACCCTTCCTCCAGCTATCACTCCAGCCCCCGTCAATTCCTGAGCTAAAACATTTCTCTTTGTCCCATTCACGTATTCGTCCAGTGGAAGGGAACCCTCCTCCTTGTTGACGATTAACAATATTGCCACCACCTTGATGTGCCATAAGTGCTCTCGGTGCTCTCGGTGGCTCGCGTATAGGATTAGCAGAAAACGATCTCGGCTGAGTAGGCGGACTCCTCGGTCGTTGTGATGTTGGTGGAGGTGGCGGTGGGGGAATCGGAGAGGCCGAGATGGGTGGTGGTGGTGGTGGTGGTGGAGCGGGTGAGGCCCGTAGAAAGTTTGGTACAGGAGAGGCAGATTTCGAATTGAAAGTCGTTGTTGGAACAGGCGGAGGAGCGGGAGTACCGGAAGAAGCACGATTGAACAGCATAGCAGATGTCATCCCCCCGTTCAAGGTCGTTGCAGTAAAGATCGCAGGCGACCATTTAGGATTGGAGGAGAGGTTAGGTGCTGCAAGTACCGGTGTGTGATTGAGAACGATTGCCTTTGGTTCGTCAGGAGGTGGAGGAGGAGGAGGAGAAAAGAACGCTGCCGTGGAAGTCGATTTCTTCGCAGGAGTAGGTAGAGGCGAAGGAGACTTTGAACTCGAAACCGTAGCAGTTTCCGGTGCACCATCGTAAAACGAACGCCTCCTCGGCGCCAATTCACGATCACGTTCATGATTCCTCCAATGATCATCTCTCCTCCGGTCAACCGAATCCCGACTTTGACTGCGGCGATAATAACCCTGATCCTCGTCGTATCGCAAAATATGCCCATCGTCCACATACCCATCATCCCTCTCCCTCTCCCGTTCCCTAGCGCGCTCCCTCTCCTTCTCTCTCTCCTTCTGCCTCAAATACCGATTATCACTCTCAATCCTCTGCCTATCAATCTCATCGTCAATCTCCCTCTGCCTCTCCAACTCCTTCTGTTTCCTCGTCTGCTCCGCCTCGTCCCTTTGCTTCTTCTTCAACCAGGAATCCCATTTAGGATTCCCCGTATACTGGCTGACAGACGGACGAGGTGCGGGGTAGTATCCACGAGGATCATCCTCACTCCTCTGCCAAGGTGGAGTTTCCGGCGTCGCAGGTTGTTCTGTTGGTGAGTGTGTGGTATGACTTTTAGTACCAATAACGCCCGGAAGAATACTAGGATTCGCGATACTCGTGATCGCATCACCAGCAAAGATATTACCCGCGCTGGGAGGCGGTGCGAAGTTGGGTCGAGGGGGAAGCTTGTGCGTTAAATTGGCGGGTGGATTGGGGACCGAGGAAGAGGTGGGTGTTGATGCGGATGTGATGGTTGGAGTTCCTGGACCGGGAGTAGTATTAGAAGCAGCCTTGATACTAGCGAGTGCTTCTTTGACTGTAATCCTGAGTTTCCTGGGTTGGTCCATGTTCGGTGTAGACATCAAAGGGGATGCAGTTTCAGACGCAGCCTTCACAGGTTCTGAAGTAGCCGGAGAGGTGGTAGACGACGACTTGTCATTGATGTTCAGAGAGGGGGAAGCCTGCGTATTAATGTTCGCCGTACGAAGAGGTGGTCCCTTGGAATCGTATTGCAATAACCACAACAAATCCATCTTCGTAGACACCATATCCGGTCCCCAACGCCTCGTCCTCGCCATCTCTTCCCGTTCATCCACCTGTCCATTCACGTTTTGGTTCGTCTTCTCCTTCTCCGCCTCCTTCTCACTGACACTCATCTGTCCATCAACACCCCCTTCTCCACGAGAAGAAGAGTCGCCTTTAGAAGCAGCGGCCTCTTCAGCCTCCCTCATCCGTTTCCTGCGTAGCGCGAAATCCTTAAGCGACAACTTCTGCTTCTTCAATGGTGCATCCGGAGAACTAGGTAAAGGAGATGAGACGCTCTGAGGTGACAGCCCCGGCGTAGTACTTTCCTGACGAGGCGGTTGAAGATTCGCAGATGATAACAACGGGGACGGGGACGGGGTAGTAATATCGCCAGTTCGTGGTGGTGGTTTATGACCATTCGGAGCCGCTACAGCGATTTCCGGTGAAGATGAGGGTATGGGCGGCTCTACAACGGTTATTGGCACATCGTCATCAGATTTGGCTACAGGCGGTGGATCCTGTTCCTCATCTTCGATAACCGGAGTAGGAGCAGATAGAGACCGCGAAGGCGAATGCTGTGATGAACGAGAAGGTTGCGGTACCTCGGATGGCGAATCGATATCCATATCTTCGTCTTCGTCGGCATGATCAAGCACTTCCGGTGGAGGGGACGAAAGAGGTGAAGATCCCATTAATGCAGGTGGAGGTGGAGGTGGAGTAGCTGACGCCGATGTCGCTGGCCGCTCGTTATGTTCCTCGACACCATTCATGACAACATCCACATCCACATCCGTATCTCGCACTTCCCCATCCTCGACGTCCGCACCAGGACCAGAGCCTGCGCCCGAGCCAACAACCATATGAGAGTTATCTAACAGCTCTTGCTTAACCTTCCTCGTCGTTCCCTCTTGCAGCCTTTCCATGTCCTTGTCCTTTTCCACCTTGATCGAGGAGGAAGAGGAAGAAGGTCGTACTCTCGTCATGGGCTCCCACTGATGTAATGGGGAGAGTGAATACCAACGAGTAGCAATTGCGGGCGGCTCGGGGGTCGGATCCAGATACTCCAATTCACCCATCATATCCATATCCTCTGCGTCGGTATCCTTCGTTTCCAGGGGTGTTGTTAACCTCGACAGTTCGCTACCACGAGTTGCCGCTTCGACGAGCTTTAAGGCTTCCACCCCCGAAGACGGTCGTGGTTGTAGGTCTTCCAATAACTTGGAAGACTCTGCAGGAGGTATCGAGGAAGGAGAAGGTTCGTGCGGTGAACGAGCGGAAACAGAAGGAGCATCCTCTTGCAACGGAGGAGGTACATCGTTCGGAACCGAATCTTCAGCGGGTACAAAACTCGAAGTGTGAGATGTAGGCGACACCAAAGACAACTGTGCAAAACTAGCAGGTGAAGGTGACGGTAGACGTGGTCGTAACGACGATGGAGCAGGGGATGTCGGGGGAGGTGACGATGAATGTAAGCCTGGAGGCGGCGATGCTGTCGAACATATAGATATAGAATCCGTCTTCTCCTTGATAGGTACAGGCGGTGGAGGCATCTCGATTTGTGATTGCGTTCTTCTGGGGAGTTCACGAGCTTCAGAAGGTAAGAGTATAAGTGAGACGATAAAACGCCTAGAACGTCAAATAACGCACCTCGGCCACGGTCATGCTCTCCGTCATCTTCAACAGCCATATCATCTTCCCCACCACCCGAACCCGAGCCAGAAGACTGAGAAATATCCGTCTTCTCTTTGACTGCTTCAGCCAAAGCTTTAGCCTCCATCTGTATCCGCCTTTTTCGCATCTTGGGTGGCATTTGTTCCTCCAGTAACGGTGGTGGCGAAGGGGATTTCGGTGGAGGGGAAGGTCCTGAATTAAAAGGGAAAGTTAAGAGGAGCTTGTAGGAACGAAGAACAGGAGAAAAGGAAGAACGTACGCGAAGGTATAGTAGCAGCAGCAGCATCCATATCAACATCTATATCCTTCCTTCGGTGTTGTTGAGACCTGGTTCGTCTTCTTGAACGTGGGGTGCCTAAGATGATAAATACCCGTTAGTCAGTTGGCACGTTTGTAACAAGGTCAGCAAAAGGAGAAAACGTGTAAAAAAGGCAAGCGGCTAAACGCCGGAAACGACAGCAACAAACGGAAAAAGAACAGAAACACCATACCTTCTTCCTCATCAACGTCCATATCACCATCAATTGCTCTCTCTTTTCCCTTCCCTTTACTACTCTTACTACCCAACCCCCAATACCCACCATCAAGCGTATCCAATCCCAACCCTCTCAAATCCCTCTTCCTACTCCCCGTTTCCCCCGCTTCCTCTCCACCACCATTACCCTCACTCGTCGTCATCTGCGGCGGTGGACTGACAACCTCCTTCCTGAAATTCCGAATATCCTCCAACGCCTCAGGCTCCCCAGGCCACATCTCACATCCCCCCATCCCCCCAGACCCGGGCGCCCTTTCTCTCACTCGAAATCCACGTTTTGTACCTATCAACGGTCCAAATTCGATACCAGAATCGAGGTTGAGGTTGAGATTGAGAGTGGGATGTTTTTGACGTGCTGACATTCGCGTTTTGGGGCCCCAAATCTCTTTCTCTTTCTCGGTGGTGGGTTGGTGAGGTAAAGAATATGGATGGAGGAGATGAGCGAATGAGGGAAATGAGGATGCAGTTGGAGTCATTACGACCGAAGGAGGTGGTGGATCGCGGGGTTTAGACGGTCCTGCTCCAGTGGTGCCACCTTCCATATCCTCATCCGTAACAGACGGCGTGGTCATCGTTGGTGGCGGTGGCAGTGGCGGTGGTGGAAATAAAGGGTTTGAAAGCGTAAATGGTGTCCCAGGCGGTGGAGGGTGTAAGAATGGTGGAAAGTACCCGTGTGCTTGGTTTGGAGGAATCGATCCAGGTACGGCTGGTGTATGAAGGTGAGGTATGTCGCTCGGAGGAGCTGGGGTATGCGAGGATGATTCGTCGTCTGGGGTGCTAACGAATTCTCTCATCCGTCGTAAAACGCAAGTCTTGGAGGAGTTGCCGCATGCGCAAGTGGTGAAGGTGGATTGGAGAGAGTGGAGGATGTTCGACATTTGGGCTCTGAGATGCGGAAAGTTGCGGTGTCTAAACAAGCGGTCAGTACTATAACGAAGGAAGGTGAAAGGGATGGAATAACAGCGAAGGAGCAGAAGGGTCAGAAGAGGAATTGAATCTACACGTACGAATTAGCAGAGTGTTTCCCCCCCACCCGAACAGTATCGCTCCCAATCAACGCAGGTAACTGATGAACCACATTTCCATCATCCCATTCCCATCCTGAACAGAACATGGTGAGGTGGATAAGAAAGCTGTGTGAAAAAGGAACGAGAATATACTTGCCCAACACAACCTCATCATGCGCTCTGAGATCCTTCAGAGCGAAAAGTGCAAACGAAAGTGTTTCGTCCTCCTCACCACCCTCACTACTCTCCCTCTCCTTCGCCTTCTCCTTACCCTTCCGTTCAGCATCCTCTCCCTCCTTCTCCTTTCCATTCTCCTTCTCTTCCTTCCTCCGACATATGATAGGCCTAATAATCGCATTGGGTCTGCACCCATTCCTAACCCACCTCCCCTTGCCACCATACCACCTAGCGTCCAACGCAACATCCAGCGGCGGTCCTACAAGGTGCACGTAAGGCTTTGGCATCCCCAAAAGTGCATACGCGTTCAGCGGATCCTTCAAATAATCCGAAGTCGGGGTTATAAGTGATGGATAAGTTGTTATAAACTGTGATGAAGGGATAGGTCGCGATGCGTGTACGGAATATGTGGGCGGTATAAAAGGCGACGGATTGGGTACAGGTTGAAGAGAAATCGGATGCTGAGGGGACGGAAAGGGATGTAGGCGGGTTGGAGTGGTCGATAATCGGTGTGGATGAGTTGAATCATCGTTGATAGCGGTAACGCCACGCCAGGAATGAGCGTGTCGACGAAGTTTATCGCGAGTTTCGCGGTGAGGTATGATATCGTTGGCGATGTCGATGTAGGTGTTTGGGGAGGTGTCGTCGTCGATATTGACGTGCTCATCTTCTGGTACTGCTGGTACTTGCGGTAGGGAGCTGTTGGTGGTGGAAATGGTAGGGGAAACGACGACGCCGGCAGCGCTTGACATTCTACGTCTTCGTTTAGCGTCGAAGCTACTCTCCGCGGGAGGGGCAGCTGTCAAATTAGGCTTTCGGGGTTTCCTTTCGACACCTGGACTTCGCCTTCTCCCCCCATGACTATATGCGTTCGCACCCGCACCTCCTCCGCCATTGACTTCGACTTCTTTCCAATCTAACCCAGCCAACTTCGCCAACTGAATCCTCCTAGCGCGTTCCCTGTCAATAGGACGAGGGTGACATTCCCAACATAACCACCGTTCCGGAAGATTCTCCTTGTCCTTCTGATCGACTCCCATACATTCCCCATGGGTCCAAAGACAACATCCATCACACCATATCGAAAATCCAGTATCAACAGTTATCCCGCATATGCAATGTATCGGCTCGTCATTGCCAGTTTGCGCTACCGGTTGACTAGAGGGAGTGGCAATAGCGGTAGAGGGTGGTGACGAATTGGAGGTAGAAGCGACTGGTGGAGTCGTTGGGTGTTCCGTTACGTGGAGTAGTTTACGTTTCAGAGGGACTGTGGGTGATGTAGAAGCGTCTCGTTGGGATTTTCCGTGGGTAACATCGTCTGTCATTCCAGCAGCATCGAACTCGAGACTTGCCGCCAAAGTTGAGTAGAGTTGGGTGGTGGTGGTTGTCGTGGCCGTTGTTGACGCTAGCAAAGACGAAAGGCTGATTTATTTCCTCGATTTCTAAGCCGTCCAAGATCTTCGAGACTGCCGCCTTCAACGTCTCGTCCTGAAGGAAGGTCAGGCTTTTCGTCAGTATGGCTATGATAGGGAAGAAAAAGGAATACGTACTTGGCGCCAAAAACGGTCAATTCTTCTCCAAGAAAGTCTCCAGCGTTCTTGACGCCGTTTCTTGAATGGTTGTCGTCGATGTGGACGGTGATGATGGTAGGGAGCAGAAGAAAGTAATCTGTGCAGAGAGGACCCATCCTTTTTGTTTGGTATCGCCCTCAGAACACAGCGAGTAAACAATACGCCGTAAGGCGTCTGACTTATGGTTAGGGTCAGTATTCGTCATCATAATCAGCTGATTCCTCCATTTGCCGCCGGTTCGGCGTTGCCCTCTGTTGTTATCGGGCGACAGGTTCTCTTCCAGAAACCCCCGCTGTCCAACGAAACGTTTCTCCGGCGTCTTCAACTCTGCCTGAATTATCATCGATTGGACTTTTCCAATATATAGAGAGCTTGTTATAAACGCCTCCAGTCAAATTCGACTTAAATCTCGCGCGAACATTCGCAATCCAGAGGTCAATTGACAGGAGCAGACGGGTTTGAAAAGAACCTACAAATGATAGCGATGGGGATGGGTCAAGTATTTGTTGGACCTCGGTGCGCTCTCTCAATGCTTCAATTTTATTTAACACCTTGAAGTAACTACAGGCCACTAGGTTGAACATCGTACGCAACCACGCCAAAAGAGCTCTGAACTTCAAACTCGACGTTTCCCTCCCTTTACATTCTTGAAAACAACCCGTTCACACCCGGACCTAGTGCCACTGAACCAAAGAACTTTTGGGTTTTTCCAAGTCCCCTCAGTCTGAATTTCGACACCGCAGACCTAACCCGAGGTCTTCACCCCCGTCTCCGCACCCAATCCTTCGGCATCACAATTTCTTTAACTATTCCTCAGAATTGCCGATAACTTCCGCGTTCGCAGGTATACACAGTATACGTACTTCATCGTCTCGCAAGTCCTCTCCTTGACATTCGACGTGCGCTTTGTTATACAGTGATTGCTCCTCCCGTGAAGTAGGGTATCACTGCGTGGCTTCGCGGGCGATCTTCTTGCCCCCTTGCTGATTTCATGAAATGGTCGAAGACGATGGATGACTTTTTATAAGCACTGACTCCTTTGACTCTCTCTTCTTTCTCTCATTGAATACACGTTGATGGCTGTTTTCAGACTAAGGTTTGAACTGGCATTAGAAGTGGAAGATGGAAGTGGTTACTGTAACGGGACTAAATTGTGAAACTATTTTACTTTATTTGCACGGACAATTTTCGTATAAGTAGCTCTACCTACGATACTGGCTACTTATCTTTTTTACCTCTTACCACCATCTAGCCTACTCTCTGGGTACAAGTATCTACCTGTGGTCTAAATAAACCCTGGTCAAGCTTACTGTGTGCCTGCACGAGTGAGGCGTCATCTTGGTAAGATCCCACCTTACAGTTTTTTAAGCTAACAGTATTAGCCTATGGGTTCACCAATACCCATACCCATCGTTCATACCCGCCGATATGATATCGACAACAAGGACTCATGCAGAGTCATGCACCAATTCTGGACCATTAGCAATACCCACAACATCCAGTGGTACTGCCCAGAGTCGTTTGATGACTCCTCTATTTACGCCCACCCCGGCGCCGTCACCCTCGGAAAAGGATGACTCTTCAAGTTCGTCATCTGACACCACTTAGGGGTTAGGGGGGGCGAGATAAAGCAACCGAGCGAAGCGAGGTTGCGGAGCCTGCGTAGAGCGAAAACAAAGCCAACAGGGGACTTTTGGTAAAGAAAAG
>MU128008.1:23024-44619 GCA_014904975.1 Marasmius fiardii PR-910 | reverse complement strand
GGAAACCAATGGAACATAGTAGAATAAAGATAAAAGGTAAGGTGAAACAAGAATGATGTATCGCAGTAAAGGGAAAAGAGACTGTAAGGGGGCAAAAGTAAAATAGTATGCACTTCATGACATCGATATGGGAAGTGGTGAGTTTGCTAGTCTTTAATTGAGACCAGGTTTGTGACTCTGATGTTGTTCAACTCTTTTCAGGCTGTTATGGTGATTGCTTTGTCAAGCAGTCACTTTGCTGTCCATAAATGTCTGTTTTGGCAGTTTTTGAGGACCCCTGTTAATGCCGCCAGAGCTCTCATCTGGTCCCACCAAATTTGACCGCTCTTGGGGCTGATCTTTCATGCCAAACACTGGATTTTTGGCCAATTTTGACCTCCATGTCTCATGCCAGTAACCGCAAAATACCACTGGAAATGGGTCTGGGCCCGCAGGCCACAGATCTCATACCAAATCACCGAATCAAATCTATGGCTCCCGGTACCCTGTCTGATTCCACCAGTCCATACCGATGATTTGAGCCTCTATTTGGCCATTACTCCCAAAGATTAGTACAATGTGTTGCATCATCAATTTTCAATTTTTGAGCCTGCCTGGTCCTAACGTGTAATATGCCAACACATTACCACAGACAGTATACAGAAGGCAAAACAGAACAGATGACTAGCTTAACTATGTCACCAGTACTGCACAATAATATCCAAGTCTGACAAAAATACAGTTCTGCCACACTATTTACCCGATTTGAGGTTTCATGCCACAGGTGTCAGACCACTGAATCTGACTGTTGGTTGACAAACTCTCATGGAAACGCACGCTACACCCTCCCTTTGTTTCCCATTTACTTTCTTTCTTTTTCACTTATCGTTTCATTGCCTCCCTCTGGAACAGCATCACTCCGAACACACCACAAATCTATACTATTAGCTACACAAATCAGAGTACAACCACTCATCATCTTGGGCAGAGAGGAATGGACAGAGTAGGACTGGTGTTGCCTTAAGCACACCCGTGTGTCTTAGTACTAGACGGCTTGTTACACGTTAATCTGCAAATAAAAAGAAAAAAGAAAAAAAACTCTCATGGAAAACCACCGAAAAATGTCCAAGTGGGGTAAGAAAAACCACTGGTTTTCACCGATTTTGGATGAGAGCTCTGGCGGCATTAACAGGGTAGTGCGCGTGGTTGAACGAAGCGTTACGACACAGTGTTGGGAAGGGCGGCGGCATGCCGGTGACTCTGTTCAAGGGCGCTAGGGCGCTGAGTTCAAGCTTGGCCTAGCGACCTTTTGATAATTACAATAAGCGACACTACGGGTAGCTGGTCGGGATTCGCCGTACAGCAGATAAGATTAATATGATAAGATGCTGCCACGATAATGTCGACTAAGTCTCGGCTACACTGATAAGAAGCCTGGAAAAAACCGGGGCGTTCAGAGGGCGACCTGGCATGCCGCCGTCATTCCGGTAGGTCGCCAACACTGTTACGACAAGCCAGGCAGTGTTACTGAGGACCTGAGACGGTAAATGATTCAATGTTACCATAGTAAACTTTCTACTAACAAAAAAAACAACAACATAAGTACATACAACATCGAGGATTTCGTTAGGGTATTCTAAATTTTGAGAGATAACGAGAAAAGAAATTAAGAATGAATGTGTAATTCAAAATATTGAATTAAAGGAGTGTGGTAAGTTTTGGAACGTGCGCAGCAACGAGTAACGAGGCCTGACAACGGGTATTCTATGAAGAGAGAGGGAGAGAGAGCTGGTCATAAGAGAGGAGAGGAGAAGGGGGGGGGAGGGAAAGAGAGAAAAAATGTCGCGCTGTGGCGTGTACCGTACATTCCTATACACGTTCGTGTTTTATTAGACCTTCCAACTTTGCTTCCTCTTCGAGGCATCCACAAGAACCCAACCCTGCCTAATCGAGTTATCGTAGGTCGACAAAGGGGGGGGGGAAGCTGAGGGAGGCTCGGGAGAGCTACTGGTAGTAGCGCTCCTCTTAAGCTTCCCAAACACCGACGGTAGCCTTGCCCTCTTGAAGGAAATTTGTGAAGAAAAAGTTGGCGTAGGGGAAGAAGTAGATGATCTCGTTAAACTTCCAACTGGCGTCGCCGGGCGAGTCTGAGACCGAGAAGGAGGTCTGCGAAGAGTTCGAGGTTGTGGTGATTTGATCAGTGGTAATGGGGGTGATGGCGGTATTGGTGGTGGGCGCTCATACTCATCAAGAGCTTGAACATGCGGCTCAATGGGTTTTATCGTGGTAGAGAGTGCTGTCGAGCTCGTAAGCTGGAACGGTCCCGAGATCTCAGGACGTTTGGGTGGCAAACGAGATGGTTTCGGCTTTAAATAACCCGCATTGAAAATCTGAGGAACCCAAGCAGGGTGAAGATCCCCCGGACGAAGATAATCTGAAGTCGAGTGAGAGGGCTTCACCGACTTCCCTACACTCCAATTCCAGTTCCATCCCTCATTGTCGGCGTCTCCGAAATCTACATCGATGTAGTTGGAGGTTGACGTTGTGGTAACGGAAAACCGGGAAGACTGGTGTCATATTAGACACAAAATTAACCTCAAAAGGAAGTTATAACGTACGAGGTGAGGTTCACAATCGGGATGTCCATTTCCATGATCATCATTGTCGTCGCCATATATTGATGTCCCGTTATTATTACTCAACAAATGGTTGCCAGAGATTGTCGTAAATCCACGGTCTGGATCCCAAATTGCGGCAAATGTCAAGGCGGTCTTTGGAGTGGCGTCTGCAACTTTGATTCTTGGGGGAAGAATTATGCAAGCGCTGTCTTGAGAGTAGACGGATTCCTAACAAAGGATGTAAGCTTTATCGAGCAAAAGGTTGATTGACACATACATCGTCTCCGTATGTAAGAGAAGGTGGAGACTTTTCGAAGCTGGGGGACCCGGAATACTTGAAATGGCTGTTCTTGAGAGTAGGAGTGCTATCATCACTGTCCAAAGAGCTGATGGTCGGTATCGCGGACTGAAGGGGTATCAAAGTCGGAGATGCGTAGTTGAAGTTTGCGATATCAATAGTTGGACGATGAACCTGAAGAGAAAGACGAAAGCATAAGCCATAGAGCGAGAGCCTTTGAAAGAAACACGGACCTGGTTCCCCCGCTCATTCCTACCATTGGACGTAGTAACAGTCAAGTTCAAAGCTCGATGGTTTCCTTTCATATTGCCAAGTTCCTTTGGGCTTGCCACTGGGTATTCAAGGTTATTGCCTTGGCACGAAAGAGCTGTACTATCGGACCAGAGAGTTCCTAACCTAGGGCCAGGGTTCAGTCCACCACGATTCTCGAAAACAACTCTGCACTCACCAAAGAAAACAACAACAAAACCTGCAATGTCTATGCTCCGCGCCTGCAGAGACAAAGAGATAAGACGAGAACAGAACAAAGAACGAAACTCCTGGGCAACCAGGCCGTTATAATAAAGAAAAAAATAGCCTGTCGACTTTTGTGACCGAACAGAAAGAAAAGGTCGTGGGCAGGTCGTGGTAGGTCATATGGCCTTCTGTTTTTTTGTACATATACTTCGAGCTGAAATCAAGGGGTCGAACAGGAATAGTGTTCTATTGAGTACCACATGGCAACGTGCATGACGACAGACAAAAGCAACATGGTGATATCGGCGGCAGTAATGCAAATTACGACCTCGCTACCTCCAACAGGACCCTCATCCTCCAGCCCTGAAAGCCGACTCTTTGGATGCGGAACCGTTTACATATCATTTTCGAGGCGTTCTAGTGGAGCGGATAAGAGGTAAAGCGCGTCCCGTCACTCGTATCGTGATGTGACATATAACAACTTGGGTCGGGCAAAAAATCCGAGTCGGGACGCCGAAGTCGTCCTAGCGTGTTATCGGGGATGGAGGGGTCCTTGATATCTGCTACAGCTCGTTACATACAGGTCTTGCCAGCCCATGGTGATTAATGTTAATGATGCATTTATATCTTCATTGCGAAGACGGGTTGGAAGTGGGCAGTAAGGTACAAATAAATGAAGTCATTTTTGCTGTCTGGCTGTATGTGACTCGTCAGTGTCAAAAGCCACCGAGAGTCCTGAGGGGATTGATAAACGCGTAAGAAGCCAAAAATCGTGTCGGCATCGTGTTCGGCCATCGCCAACTGATTTCAGTGGTTCACTACCTTGGAATCCTCATTGGCGGAGAACTGAAAGTAAAACTATTGGAGAGGTAATCCCGATATTCTTATGGAGGGCCTCGAGTAGTACACCTCAGAATTACTAAAGGAGATGGTTCCACTTCTCTCCTCGAATGGTCTCGACGCCTGAAGGGGTAGCACACCTGAGAGTTACTAAAGGAGAGATGACTCCGGTACTCTTTTCGAGTGGCCTCGAGGGCTGGAGAATAATCAGAAAAGATTTCTTCATGTTGCACCTCAACCCCATAATGAAAACAACATTGCACATTGTGTCAGCCGCATTCATGAGAACATCAAGGTTATCAAGTCTTTGCTTCTGAAAAACTCATTCTTCATCCTCTGAACGGTCTCGGCCCGGGAACCTTAAAACCAGACGTTTAACATCAACCTTGAAATTCATCAAAAATTGATCGCATACCGTGTAGGAAGTAGGTATAGGGTAGTAGATGTTAACGGTAAGACCAGGATCTAGTGGGATAAGGATCATTAGCTAAAGAAAATACAGTGGAACGGCATCGTAACGTACCCGAAGGAGAAACATATCCAGGAATGGAGACTTTAGATGGGTTGGCGCTGCCTCCCCCGGTTATCTTGATCTGAGCACATGAAATGTACCATTGTGGGGCACCCGCGACGTGAAGACCAATTTGTTCAATTCTAAGAGAAAGATCGAGGTGATTCTAGATCGTTGACAACGAGCATTATAAGAACAAACCTGACGAGGTACTATCGAAACATAAGATGTAAGCTCCACTTTACGCGGGAAAGATTATGAAACTACGCACCTCTCCGGCGGGAACGGTCGAGGGAATAGTGGTGGTGAGTTGTGCGGCGTTGAAGTCAGTGAATGTGAAGGGGTTGAATGTTGCTCCCCATTCAGCAATCTTAGTGAAAAAGAAGAATGAGTATTTACCGGAATAGCAATAGTAGAACAAACCTTGAACCAGTTGCCACCGCTTCCGTCCCATGAAGCGGCAGTGCCTCCAGAGGGTACTTTACCGAGGTAGATGGCAGCAGGTCCCTAACGTTACAGGTCATATTTTTCCCTTCTGAGGACGACAAGCTATGAGCTCACTTGGTGATAAAGAGTGTTGTCGAGCTTGAAGCCGATAGTGCTTCCGGCAGCGACGCTGACGGTCTCGGTCGCGGGGTGAGGGGTGACATTACAGGTTATGTCCTTGGACGTCACATCCTGAACGGGGCTATTGCTCAAAGGCTGACGGACCGCCGCGGTAGAGGTGGTACTACCAGCAATCAGTGTTGTCCAGATATCTGTCGGTAGAACTACTTCAGCGAGCGAACGTTGAACCGCATATAAGGGAAAAAGCTCACAGTGGGCCGAGGCCGATTGAACCAGCAGAGCGGTAGAAAGGAGGGCAGCGGCGAACTTCATAGCGATCGATAACGAGGCAAGTACGCTTGAGTAAAAAACGCGAGCCATCTCAGCGACCTTTATACATTGGCCATGGCCGGATAATGTTCGTTCTTTCGTTGATATGAACACGAATCTTGACCTACAAGCATAATCGCAGGCAATACAAATTAAGTGAATCATACTTATTTCTCGCAAAAGAATCGGGTCAAACGCAATTTTCACCTCCCGGCACGCCTCTACACAGCAGCGTAACTTCGACCATGTGGTTTCTCTTCGGTGAATAAGTAACAATAATGATATCGAGATTTTTCCTAAATGTCGGCAGCCGAATATACTCGGAGGAATATTGTGAGTACAACATTCACTGGTGTGAAGAAATATTCAGTAAATTGCGAGGAAGAAGCTGGAAAAAAAATATGGCGAAAGTGAACGTGGTTGCGGAAGCCGATATCGAATGTTCACGTGATCCAGTTGCCCACGCCACTTCTCGAAGCGCTCAAAAGTCGGACTGGTCAACGCCGCTTTCAAGATCCCAACGAATACTACCAATCAGCTACTGCTCAATAAGAAAACCCCAAAGCCCTTAGCTACACCATCTCAATTCGAGAGGTTGAAGGGTATTAAATAGTCGAGAGAGTGTACTGAGGAATACTGATCCTGTCGACAGTCCACGTCTTTCCACCATCATTAGTGACCATATCACCCGTAACCCCCGGGCTCTTCCAATTCGTCCTAATGTAGTTGGGATCAGGAGTATCCAAGATAATCTTGACATTAATCCACGCTTAGAAAAAAAAACCTTCGTCAATCTCTAAAACCCTTTTGGAAGGTACACAAACTTCAAAAAACTGACCATGCGCTGGAACGGTACCACAAGGCTTAGTCGTACACTCGAGCGCAGTTCCCCACCCCATGGCTTTATGCCCCTTGCCTATTTTAGAGAGTCTGCAATCAGCAAAAAAAACAAACAAACGTGGTGACACTTTGGAATTGGAAAACCGAAAAACCGTACTAGAAGAGATCGTCGAGACGACTTTGCCGTCAACCGAGAGATCCTGGTCGTATTGCTGGGTAGTATCGTTATACTTGTCTAGTTCAAGCTCGTCAGTGTTTTCTCATAACATCTATAGAGCAGGAATCACAATGCATGGTAACTTGCTGTCCAGGCCGACTGTTCGCCTTCGGACCGGATATACTAGTTTGCGAGTTGTCTTCAATGTCCGGAATAAGTCTCATTCCCACAAGAGGTTAGATACAAGGGTCAAAGAGCCATACCTCCAGTCTTCGCCAAAGTATAAGCTGCAACGCACCAGTTGCCACCAAGGTTGCTACATGGATCATTACTGGGCGGGAGGGGTTAGTTAACGTGAAAAGTCACATCGAGCTAGGGTACAGATAGACGTACAGAGTATCTCTCGGGTAGTTGTTATTAATCCCCTGAATCAGATCGCCCTTATCGGTACCCATACCCACCCAAAGCACCGTATTTCCGACGACTGGGTTTGGCGCGTTAGGGACGACAAGCGTCGCTGTAGCTTCGCGAATCCAAGATCCAGCGCCAACGGGTCCGGTACTAAAAGCCGGCCCGTTCGAAGCATCTCCAAGCTGGGCCAGAGCGAGCACGACGCTCGCGACGGAGAGAGAAATCTTCATCTTCTTTTACGTGCGAGCTGGATTTCGCCTTCCGGGACTTTGAAGGGGGGGAAAAAGGTGAAAGTGGCCATTATCCGCGAGTCTCTTTTGATATAAATATTCGTCTCTTGAAACGCAGCGGTAGTCGCTGTCCGGTCGTCCCAGCGGCTCGAAAAAATCCATATTACTCGGAAAATATTCGTTTTTTTTTTTTGGTTGTTTTTTCCAGAGCATGTCCACGGGCCGGAGTTGCAGTCTCCCCCTCCACACCCCCCCTCCGCATCAGACGATACCTCCAAGAGGAAGACGTTGATGACAGATCATCCATGTCACAATGACGATCCGATTCCATCCCTTGAAAAAAACAGTCAGGACAAGCCTAAAAATATTATTGACGAAAGCAGCGTCTGTGATCTGACGCCACACCATGCACCCTTGAGTCTCTCATGGATCTACTCTTTCTATTCAAGAATTTGGGTAGAGCAGGGTTGATCCGATACCTGAGCAAGGTTTTTCCTTTTCAACCTTGATACATACATCGCGACCACTGGCACTGGCAGGGTGAATCAGCAAAATTCGGCTAAGTGCTCGCGAGGGATATCAGAAGCTTTGGCCATCAGTAATTTAGGTAGAAAAATTATGGACTTACCAGGCTTTTTAACTTTTTTCCAAAA
This sequence comes from Marasmius fiardii PR-910, assembly GCA_014904975.1. NCBI lineage: Eukaryota > Fungi > Basidiomycota > Agaricomycetes > Agaricales > Marasmiaceae > Marasmius > Marasmius fiardii. The sequence continues at coordinate 36,750 of MU128008.1, read as the reverse complement.
GTCCTTGCTATTTTCAGTGGATGTTAGGCAACAATAGGAAGGAACTCACAGTTATTATCCAGCACCTTGGAGACCCAAGACTCGATGCCGATGGTCAGTAAGTGCAAGCGTTGCCGGTGCCGTCATTGACAAGGCGTTGACGTCGGCTATTTTACCGTGCCTTCGCCGAAACCAGACATAGCCTATTATTACTTCTGCTTTTTTGACATTATGACGACATATGGGCTCTAAGAGCCAGAAAAGTCACTAAGAAAGGCGTAAAAAAGGCCAAAATTATTTTACCCCAATTACTGATGGCCTAGGACGTGCTTTTACGATCCGAGGCACAACTTTACGATAAATTGACCGAGGCAGGTGAAGGAGAAATTTACGTCACCAATGATATCAATACTCACGTGCGTAATTCGCATTTCATGATTGGCTGAACAAAAAAAAAAAAAAAAAAGTATCGCAAGCGTTCCCAAGTACAACTACAACTAGTACCAGTAGTACAAAGAGATCATAAACAAATCATCTGTGAAACACCATTTCTCCTATAATATTAACAGAGTAAACAAAAGAAGAAAAACACCCCAGCAGCGGGCGGGGCCAGCTCTAAGACTACACCCCAAAATCCTCATAGTGGACTTTAGGCCCTCCACTGCCAGTCAACGACGACCCAGACGAAGCCACCCCATCAATCAAAGTCGAACCATCCTGATTCTGACTGGGACTCATAGGCTTCAAAGCGAGGAACGCGTGTTGATTCCGCGACTGCGACTGTGACTGCGACTGCGACTGCAGTTGTATAAGTCAGTTTACTGAATTTTTTTCGAACGAAACACGCGATCCGGATGAATAGTAGAACGCACTCTGGTGGTTATGCTCAAAGGCCCCTAAAAACGAAGAAGTTGAAGGTAAGCATATGCATATAGAACTCGAAGACCCAGGACTTGGTCAAAACTCGAAAACGTAACACGTACCTGAGATCGTGACGAAGCATGGGAAGACGTCGACTCGTGCGTCGGCCCACTCCCACTGATATTCGTGCCTTGTTGTGCTCGAAGAAGGTTTCGCGAGTTCAACGACGCGAGAAAGCTGTTTGCGTAGACTGTCACGGTTGGGAAAAACATAAAAAAAGGCAAGGGGCGTGAACTTGAGTATGTATAATTCAGTCGTGTCCGTGCTCAAAAACTCACGTTTTCCAATAACGAAATCTATGGCTAGATACCAAAGAGCGTTAGGCGTAGAGATGAACTAAATCGTTGCAATCAGTTCGATGGGTGTTTCCGTCAAGGATCGGAAAGACTGACTACGATGACTTCCACAATGGCGACGACACTTTTGTAAAAAAACCGTTAGCAGAAACCGCAGTAGGAATGAAGATGTATCTACGCACGATGTCAAGATGCATCGATTGACTGCATAAACCATAAGTGTCGTTATCATCGCATTAGTCCTAAGTTTATCATCTGTGAGTGATCTCAATCCCACATCAAACATAGTAACCAAAAAACCATACTTGCTAATACCCGTACGGCCTTCATGAAGTAAACCACATAGCGAAGCGGCAACCCCAATATCAGAAAGAACGGCAAAGATAGCAAACGGTGTAGCGGCGGCCAGCTACACAACACCAACAACCGGGGGGTCAACATGATATCAATAATCCAAAAACGCCGATTTTCCCACCTTGACGTGTTCAGAAGTACTAAAATTTTCAAAAGTTTTTTCAATAAACCTGTAAAGAAGAAAAAAAGATCCTCTTAAAAATAAAAAATCACTGGGAGAACCACGGAAACGTACAGCCAAGCAACCGTCTCTGTCATGTCAACACGAGAAAAGCTCAGTAAACCGAAACCAAGAAACCGGATAAAAAAACACATCGATACCTATTCCAAACACTGACAAAACCTTCAGGATTCAGCCATAACAGAAAGCTGAGCATAGTACGCACCAAAGTGGAGAAGCACCAGTAACGTGAGAAGTGGCGTCAACACCCATCTTACAAGCCCTTGCGAAACTGAGAAAAAAAGCGAGATTAGGATTAGCGAAAACGATCCTTCGGTGTGGTTATGAACGGTGGGCTTGCGCACGGGCGTAAACCTGGTGCGTAAAGAAGCTAACGCGCCGGGTGTCAATTTCTAGCCACGAGGACGGTAATGTGTTCTGGATTCTGCTCACCCTTGAACTATTACGGCGATCACCAACTGCAGAGGAGCGGTCAGAATTTTGGAAAGTTTCTCGGAGGGGGGGGAGAGATCGACTCCGAGGACGTACGTTGAGGCAAACTGATATCTGGCGTCGGCCGTTCAAGGTGAGAATTTTTGAATGTTCAAGGAGATGAATTTTTGATCGCGTACGCTTAATGACCTAGAGGTGGAGGAGGAGGAGGACGTCAGGAGGAATAAGGTATCAGAGGAGACGAACACACGTACCAGTGTATTTGAGCGAGAGCTGCGTGATTGAAGAAACTCGATACCTAGTGGTACAACGTCAAACTTTCCGATCATGGGCCGGTCGCCGCAGTTTTGAACCCACTAGGTAATGATAAACACATAGGGTGACTGACAGAAGAACATGGGTTAGCATGAAAGAAGTTTGGGTTGTTTTGTATGTACGACCCACTTAAAGCGACGTGTGCAGTGTCGAGGAGCCTAAACCAGGGCAAGGTTAAGGCTTTCATAGGCTTTAGACGGAGCGAATGCACCAACCAGATGACCCAAACCTAAAGGGACACTCAGAAAAGCGAGTTGGTATCTATACAAGGTACACGGACCAGACTCTTTATCCTCGTAGGATCCTTGGAATAGTTGATGAAGTAGAGATAGGTCTGATAGCATAGCATGAGGAGCCAAAGCCAAATGATCTCCGGATGAAAACACTTACCTGCACGCTTGTGACTCCGTATAGACTAGAGCGTGGTAAGTCGAAAAGAGCATGAGCTGGAAGAGGTCTCTTCTTACATCGCACTAACGATAGCGCCCAGTAGCTCAGCACCTAAAATGGAAAATACGGTGATAAATGAGTCTTACACCCGAGATTTCATCATAACCCAACGTACCAAATGTATTGTCGATAGAAATCGTAGCCATGATACTTTGCCACTGGAACCCAGGTGTGAACTGTGCCTAAAGGGATGGAGGAAAGCAACCCTGGCTGGCTGTCGAAAGTGGGCGTTTTTAATAAACGAAAAAGTGAATTTGAAAATTCGGTTTCTGTTTTCTCCTTTTGCCTTGTGGCAAACGGAATGATGGACAGGACGCATAACAGAACTCTGATTATCGGGGGGATTCTGACAGATGAAGTGGAAGGACCGAGAGTCATGGCAAGTCAGTGGCACCCTTGGGGGGTAAGTTCCACAGCGTCTGCGTTACTCTGGGGAGTCATCGATCAGCCTTGGTACATCAATGAGCGGGAGAAGGATGGAGTGAATTGACATGCCCAGACCACCGCCCTGGACCTGGTTCCTGCGAATGAAGATAGGTAGGTCGCGAATAATAAATGACTTTTCAACAGACTATCCGCGAGGTTGCCCATCAATTAGAATAAGAGCTGCTTGCACACGATCCATCCGTGAGAAGACTACAATGGTATGACAGAGAATCCAATTCCAAGACTCACCGAAACGCCGAAAAAGTACTGAGGTACGGAGGCACACTTCATGCAACGTCCTCAGCCACCACAAAACACTTTGTACATCTCATGGTAAAGGCCTGTTATGAGCCTTCATGGCGATGATCGAACGTAAATTTTCGTAACTCAATCCAGTTTGATCTCCGAGAGCAGACTGACTGATGACAACAAAATCATACTTGACAGTTAATAATCGAATGAAAGATGAGAAAACAAGGAGAATCGCACAACTCACTGACGGTTCATAGAGGAGGCGTCCAGACAAGCGACGGACTGGGTGGGAGTTTCCGGGCGAATTGTGGGAAGTTTATTATTTAGCGCAGCATCTCCACGGAGTCCGGACTCCCTCTGCAGACCTCATCGTCTTTCACATCTTTCACTCCCGCAAAAGTCCGATGGATGCATTAACCCCCAGCGTATCAAATTGGCAGGAAATGGCAAAACAAGTGCAATACTAAAGTTTTCAACCGGACTATTGGGGACGACGGGTTGTATTGGCTCGTAAGTTTGATTTTTCTGCGTACCTACACAAAACTTTGCGTTTCTGCAGCGTCACAACTAGGTTCCGAACGAAGAAAAAGCTTTACCAACCCAAGGAAAGAGGAATCAACACCATGTTGGCAAGTTCATAAAGATGAATGACTGGTCAATCCTCGAACCCCACATTTAATGCAACCATTCCATCTCTCAACACCAACTGTCTACGACAGAAAGCTGTATGGCGATCTTACAAAAGTCGGTTTTCTGCATACTGAGGATCGTCGCCGTCAAAGCGCCCCTCAAGAGACCCCGACACACCGGTCATAGGGACGAAGAAAGCCTTTCACAACCTCATTCAAGAAAAGTTGAACAAGAACCGAGCAATCTGCAAGAGCAAGAATTTTGTTATCGTAGCGGGGAAGAGGCATGTTGGGTTTTCAGCCGACATTACACAGACGAACAGCTCTTGTTGAGAATGAGAAATCGTTTCCGGCCCCATACCATCGGCCGTTCTAGCTACCAGCCTTGCTGCTAGTAGACCTGCCTCCGTCACTACCCACCGCAGTGAAGCCGCCAAAAGCTCCATGTACGAATGTGCCTTTTCCGCCGGTGATTGTGAGGAACCTTATGTGCCTAGAGCGCATAGATCCGCAGATAGGCGACGAAGGATGTCTTCGGCCAGCACCTCCTACATATCTCTTCACCATCATTATCTGGCTGTTGTCCAAAACGTCCACCCATCAATGTTGACGGTCCTGGATGCCTTTCTCTCCCAACCCCACAGCTTCCTCCAGCGTGGTCATCTTCCGCAGCGATGCTATCCCAATTTCGAGATGCACCATTCGTGGGTTGTGGATTTGCAGTTTGGTCCACTGGGTGGTATCTATCCTCTGTTCTTCAGAGGTCGCAAGCCTCTTAAATGTCAAAAAGTCCAGAGGACAAGAGGTTTCGTGGTTGACTTTCATCTGAAGACCTTCTACTCTCAAAAAAACCGACCAATCGAACCTACTCATGAACATCTTCCAACCCCGACATTGATTTCCTCCCTCAACTTTTTGCCTACCGGATTTTCGTATTTCCGACCCGCATCGTTCACATACCCCAAAAAAAACATCCCCCCAGCCCAACAGCCACCATGACCGTTTCTCCTGAAAGACTTACTGATGGAGAGTGTCCTGCCGTGATTGTCACTCTACGAGTGCACCAGCCACTCCTTGTCTTCCTTTTACAGCTGAAGGAAATCGCGGCGGATAACAAAAGCCGGGATGGATTGAGAGCAGACGCGGACTGGCAGGATCTTATTTGAGCAAAAATTCTCCAGTTTTAGCTACGAAATAACCATAAAAAAAAATAACCAAGCACCGTCTCTCTTATAAAAAAAAACTCACGAAGAAATCTCCCAATCGCCAAACACACCCTCACTCTCCCCCATCCTCTCACACACCCACTTCACCTGTTCCTCATTCACATTCGCAACAGAAAACCTAATCCAACAATCATCCTCCCCTCCCACTCGATGTCCAAAAAATGCGCCAGGTAAAACGATCACACCCATCTCCTTCGCTAACCTCTCACAAACCTCCGTCGACTCGATCCCCAAAAAAGGATGTCGGACAAACGCGTAAAACCCACCTTGCGAAGCGATCCACCACCGCTTCGAAAGGTACCGCTCGAAAATTTGATGTTTATTCGCCACTTGAACAGCTGTATCGTGTATATCATCCCTCATCCCTCGAAGCATCCCCGGTTGACCAAGTGCGATCTGGGGTAGCTTCGGAGCGCAAATCTGGAGGGTGTCCAGAATTTTGATGATGTGAGGGATGAGAGTTGGATTGGCAGTGATACATCCCAGGCGGTGTCCTGGGATGCGATAGGATTTCGAGAAAGAGTATAGGTGGATGAGAGTTGATCGCCAGGATGGTGATGAGAAGAGGAGATGGGGTGGGGATCTGGGGATGATGAAGTCGTGGTAGGTTTCGTCTAGGATTAGAGCGATGCTGTTCGTAGACGCCAGTGAGGCGAAGGATGCGATGAGCGAGGGGGGATAGGTCGCCCCGGTCTGTGTACGGGTCATTGAAATGATATGCTAGCGAAATAACGGGGTAACGTACGGGGTTATTGGGCGTAACCAGTGCAATGGCTCGTGTTTTCGGCGTAACGAGGGATTTACATGCTTCGATCGAGGGTATAAACCCATCCTCAGGACGCGTTTGCAACGGTACAACACCGATTCCGAGTAGCGAAAGGGTCATTCTGAACACACAGACCTTGAGATTTCGGATGTGCAACGCTGCAGAACAACAATCTCACTGATGGTTAAAGTACCTAGCTGAGGTCAGTAAAGGCCATAATATAAGAATACGAGGGGTAGTATACCATGGCATAGGGAGTATCACCTCATCCCCTGCATCCGCAAGACTCATAATCGAAGCAACAAAGGCCATATTGCATCCAGCTGTCACCGCAATATCTTCTACCTCCAAATCAGCATCCTTCCCATAATTCTCCTTCATCTCCTCCACCAATCCAGCGCGCAATTGTTCTTCTCCTTCCGTTGGACCATATCCAAAAGTACTTCGCGATGTTGACACTGTCTGAAAGGCCTTTTGAAGCGATTCATGAGGTGGCGTTCCCGGTACGCCTTGAGACATGTCCAGGAGCGGCCTATCGCCCGTAGAAGCAAAAGAAAGGGCCCATTTGTATGCCTGCGGAATACTGGGCTTCTTTACTAAGTGATACTGTTGAATAAACGCGTCAATGACTCACGGTGGGGAAATTGTGGACAGGACAGTTCTCGACAACCTGAACCCTGTTAGTAACGACATCAGAATCCCGCACACTGCAGCAAACGTTCAGCTTTAATCGGCAGTCTCGGACGGAAAGTTGAAGGGGGCTGAGCTGGAGTCTATCGAAGGTCGAGGGTCGATGGTGGTAAAGAAGAAAAGCCGGCGTGTAACTCGTGGACACGATTAGAGCTTAGACGCATTACTTCTTTCCGAAGACACCGTGAATCGCTCGGCTTCCGGTAAGTAAATTCCCGCCGGACCGTGAGTACAAAAATCAGATGATCGCTTTTTTCGAGTCCTTGCTGTGAACAGTTTTCCCAACAAAATCGATTCAACCCGAAAGTGGCGGCAGATACGACTGCGATCCCTTTGAGCATGTGATGATACCTAGCGATCCACCATGTCTATGTTTGCCAAGTCGAAAATAATCCAGTGTCAGAACGCGGCTTGCGTTGATTACATTCCGAGTTAATCCTGATTCTCAGTTCAAGGTGTACACTGGTAGGATTTGAGCTCGCCTCCGACCCCCATTTTACCGATGCTCCCTGTCACTTTCTAGTTGGGGAACGATATCCGGAAGGTTTATCGACAGTGCAATCTCGAACTCGAATTCGAAAACAAGGAAGAGTTACTCACCCAACTAAGTTGTGAGGTTCGGGGCCGAGGTCGAGTACGTAGAGCGACTCGAGAGAGCGTGAGGTTCAATGCTCCGTGACGGAGATAACTCCGTTGAGGAAAGGTGAAGGGACCTTGTGCCGTGATTTCTCCCTCCTATTGATTTATCCTCTTCATCTAGTACGTATGCTTCTCCAACCTGATAGATGAACCGTGAAAGTCATTTGTGGTGAAATCACAATACTACGGTTAAACTGGATGGAAACGTGCCGCCGACACCGCCGTTGCTATAACCCCACAGTTATGTTGATTTTCCGCATCCAAACCATCTTTTTGTTCTGAATTTGGGTCGTTTCAAGGAGGTGTAGCGCTGTGGATTAAACAATTCATCGGGAAGCTAGGTGCCTACCTTGTTTTCGGCTCATTTGTACTTGTGAGTGATGTAGCCGACTCAAAGGTTATGTCTAAATTCCACCAAGTCCGTCAATTTCCCCCCCCCGTCGAGACCTTTTCCTCTGATCGACTTGTGTTTTTCATCATAGGATTACACAATTTTATCAAAACTCATGAAGAATTGACAAAAAACACCTGAAACTTTGACGTAGGTTGTGGGTGCTGGGTATTTTGTCGTCTGTTGCTAGGTCGTTTTGCTAATGCAACATTGAACCTTCATCATCTACCTCTTGCACGTTATGTCTCAACCTATTGTCATTTTGGTCTTATCGTGTAATATGATCTTGCTTTCCGGTATATAATAGAGGGCCTTGTACGTATGTAGCCTTCCATAGTTTAGCTTGGTCGAGTTAGCAATCAATTCAGAAAAAAAAACCATCTTGTCTCCTCGACGAGACTATACTTTATTGATAAATCCACCACCCTGAATCACTCAGGTCTCAACAAGATCTATCAAAGCAAAGGCAACGGCCTTGAGAAACTTTAGCCACCGCAGACATCATTCTAACCTATCTGTACAAATATCACCCGAGCGGAACGATTAGTGATAACAGTTGCTAACCAAAAATGGACTTACTGGTTGCCGTCCTGTTATCACGATTCGACCCTATCTCTCCCAAGGTTGAAGATTTGATGCCTATACAAATGTTGCCTGGAAAATGCCGTTGTTGTTCGTCATACCAGGCAACAGCAAAAGCTCAAATTCCCATTGCTGGGGTCACCGTAATCCCACTGCATTTTGCAATCCATCAAAAGTGTTGTCACTAAGTACAGTGCTTTCCCCTTCATTCTAACAATCATTTTTAGAGATAGAGTCCAACAGTGCGAAACTGATATCATGTCCTGTACAAACATCCACGTAAAGAAAGTCCAGGCTGGAGGGATTGGGTTTAGTCTTACCTGTATTGTACCATCTTTCAAACATTTATACTCATACACATTTAAACAAATTTAATGTACAGGGTAGAGTTTGTTATGAATTTATGAATAGTGTAGCAGGGTTTCTCGGGAAGGCACGGTAAATTTAACATTAGATAGGGGCCTCAAACTGAACACGAACAGACGGCCTGGGAAGCGGAAGATATGTAACAGAGAAGTTGAAAGGAAGATCAAGATGGGGATCGGGATGGCAATAGTGATGGAGATGGAGATAAACATAGAGATATCTGCTTCAAGCAAACAAAGGCTAGCAAAGCTCAACATTTGAGCCAACCATGTTCGATAACTTCCTGTTATTTTTGGACGATACCTCACCCGCCACATAACTACTCAATATTTTTGTGGAGGTTCTTTTTATGTAGATAGAGAAGATTTCTTATTTCCATCTTTAGATTCTTCTTTTCCTAAGTCTTATAAAAAGCTCAGCTGAACTAAGAGCCAAGAGTCACACCTTCATTTTGAGTATCTCTTATTCCATTGCATTCACTCTTCCACCTTGATCATGCTTCAGTTGCACAGATTGTAGCACCCTTTATCACTGCTGAGACTGTTATTACAAGGCCAATCATCCTTCTCTCTGTTTGTTCTGTTTACTTCTTTTATGGACAATGATACTAACCATATTCTTCTGTAGACAAGATTTTTTGTGTATGGTATGTATATTCACTAATATTGGTCTTCAGGCATGATCTCTATTTCAACAGGAATTTACTGTGTCATATTTGGACTATCAATGCATGCACTCTTTCACCGCGGGAGCTCTGCTCACAAGCTATACAAAGGTGGTACCATAGCACTTTTTGCATTGGCAACCATTGCCACTGCAGTTCAGCCTTGGGGGGTTACACGACAAGCATTGATTTACTTTCATGCTGCAACAACAAAGGATTATAGTGCCCTTTATCAGTATGTGCATGTAGCTGATTCTGAAGAAAATGCATGGAGGTGAGTGAGTTTTGCATGAACACCTTTCTCTTTTGTTTATATCTTTTTTCAACCAATAGTGGTATTATAAGTTTTACTTCTACTTTTATGAAGTATGTCTGGAAAACTCATATTGGTAGACTTCTCTATTGACTCTTTGACTTAGGTCAATAGCTGATGCAATGCTTGTGAGTTCGTCTATTATTGCAGAGCTCCCGGTAACTAATATGCTTCTAGATTCACCGCTGTTATATCATTTTCAATTTCAATAAATTTATTCTGTATCCACTTGCTTTTGCTGCATTTGTTTTGAACAGTATGTTTCTGTTGTCATCTAGAAGTACTCTTTTCAAAATATTGCTTTAAACAGGCCTTGATTTTGGCTCTATCATTGCTGGACTAATTGGAATGCAAAATCCACACATTGATTTAGAAAAGGCACTCATAATCAACAATGGAGCAGGAATAGGTATAGCTGTTTTTCAGATTTTGCTAACATTGATGACTGGTATGTTTGATTATTTTTATAATTATTGAACATTTAATAGTATCTAAAGATTCAAAACTACTTTGCTTAATACAGGAGGGCGCATTTGGTGGATTACTCGCAAAGCTAGGCAGCTAACAGCAAAGAGATCAACACACTCAAGCTTTTCTTGTATTGTAGCTATCATGTGAGTGTACACAACCTTATTTTTCTATAACTTTTGCCCTAATTGAATATAACTAGTATTGAATCTGCATTACTATATGCAGGTACCCGACTGGTTGGAACAATTAGTGATTTTATACCAGATGATACAGCTATTGGAACTGATATTGTATCGTCTGTATTCAGTAGTGTTTCAGACCTAATATCCGTAAGTATTACATCTCACTTTGTCCACTGGAATTTTATTTCATTTGTTTCCTTAGGGGCTTGCACCTACAATGGTTATTGCCTGGGTAGCATATGGGAAATCTGTGAATAGTGTTCAACAGACACTATCAACATTCCGTGTTGCTGATGTTGAGGCTGGCCAACAGAGATCCATTGCCACCAGGCAAGCTACCATTGACCTTCAATTGCAAACACACTCTGATGGAGGGAATCGGGGTGTGAGGCTATCATATATACCAGCAGCAGTTGAGAAGTTTTAGACCATGGCTAATAGACTATGAACTTAGGGAAAAGAACATATTGCATATAGATGTATATCTCTGCTTCTCAATAATCTTTGATATCTGTCTGATGCTTCTATTCACTTTTTTTTTTTGATCTTACCTATGTTGGTCTGGTTCCAGCTTATGTTTTTCTATTTGTATCAGAGGAACAAGTTATAGTTAGCTTTCTCAAGTATTAATTTGAACTCAGTGCACAAATTCAAAACCTTCCCTCCTTGAAAAGACTGGATCTCATCCAAATTGACCACTATAGACCACTTGTGGCATTACACAAAGTTTTTAAAAGAATCATGGCTTTGAAAGACTTTTCAGTGGTAAGAATTATCATCTACATGGCAAGGTACTGCTGAAGTTGGATGATGGGTGATAATAGGTGTTACTATCAACCTCAAAATCCCTTGGGCCCTGATTAATTAGTTTACCTGAGACCCATGAGTCAAATTAGCTCTCAGCACTTTCTGGCCTGATTTATTTGAAGGAGAGCTTATATTTAATTTACAGGACTTGGCATCATCAAGATCCAACCCTCACAACTTGACCCTATTGCATGTTTGAAGTCACCTACCAAGTCCTTCATCAATGCAGTTTCCCCATAGTTCTGTTGTGAAGACATTTTTTCACAAAAGAAAAGATCTAGAAAGCTGGAGAAGATGTAAATACACCTCTATTGGTATATATTTCTCATACATGTATGTTGACTGACCTGGATTTAGTTGTTACTATCAGGATGATTTCCAATAAGGTCTCAGCTGAATTCTCCTGCTCCAGTGGGGCAGGCTTAATTTCATTTATGATCTTCCTAACCCCACCACAGTATGTTCACCACCTATGCATCCTCAGGTTAAAATTGGGGAGGGCGTCCTGTAGTCTGTGTTCAAGGTAATAAGCAGCGCTGCTGAACCTCATCGGATCGGCCGCAATTTTCGAGCTCCGTATTAACTCCGATATCACGTCAGTAGGCCAATTCAGATCGCATGATACCGACTCAGTCAGGTTCGGTTTTCAACTTTCATTTCTTTCATCTACCGACGCCACAACCGTCCAGACATTGGTAATAACGTTGATTTTGCAGTTCGGGAGAGTGTTTTTAGATTGTAATTTTGGTTGCCTTCATCTAATTGGTGCGTTTACATCACTTTCATGCGCCGATCTTTGCCTGAATTGTTGTCATGGTAGCCCAGTGATTTACCAAGATATTACATGCAGTCAAATTGCCTTTCACCACTGTGTGAGCGATGTCAAAGACAGGTCGATGTACATCCACTGCGCCCAATCGATCCCGATTATCTGCATTCCAGTCATGCGCCTTCTGATGTGGACGCATCTCAAATGTTGAAGTTATTAGAAGAAGAGATGGAGGAGTTGAAGCAGTACACGGACAACATCGCGTACTTGTGCCAGAAATTGGAAGATCTTCAAATTGGAAAACAGAAATTAGAAGACCACATAACACAGCGTCGCTCTACCCTCTCCGCTTGGCGTAGAGTTCCAGTAGAACTCTGGGAAGACATCTTTACATATGCATGTTCTTTCAGCGCCAGCGACGGCTACTCTCTCACAATCAAAACTGACAGGGAGCACCAGTCCATTGTTACTATGTCTCCTGCAGTCCTCAGTCATGTCTGCACCCGCTGGAAAACCATTCTTATTGAACGTCCCCGATTCTGGTCGTCCATCGACCTCCAGTCCCTTCCATTATCTACTGCCACAAACCCCATACTTCAGATGTTTTTGACAAGATCTGCGAGGTGTCCGCTTGACTTCCGAGTGTCCGCATGGGATAGAGATTTGCCAGAACAAGGCGAAAATCCCTGGCAATTTCTGACCCGTTACTTTTTCCAATCCGAGCGACTCTCGTTCCACGTTAATCACGTCAATCTCCAAGCCCTACTTGCAGCCTTTCGAGATTTGGACGTTGCGTTTCGCGATTTATCATTTTTCGCCTTTTTACGCAATCAATGACAAATGAACATCCATTGCTCACGGAGAAGAACCCATTTTGGGAGGGGTTATGCCAGGCCCCGAAACTTGCAGAAGTGCACGTTTCCGAAGTTTATCCTCGTACTCTCCTACCCTATTCCCAACTTACTTCATTGGTCTTCCACTTCGTATCTCATACGGATCTTCCGGAACTTCTTGGGATTCTGGAAACTTCAAAGCTCTGTTCTTTGACGTTAAAATCCATACAGTTATACACACAGCGCCCTCTTGATATCATTGCTCCAAGGCGAGTAAAGATGGACTCTCTACGCACCCTGGTTATCAACGATGCGCCCATCGATGGAGAGGTTCTAGAGGTGTTGTTTGGCTCACTAGTCCTACCATCTCTTTTGACTTTTGAGCTGGTGTGCCGGGATTCGTGGAGAAACCAAAACCAAGATGTGGCTTGGCCGTCACCTCTACTTAACATGCTACAACACTCGTCTGTGGCCCTACGACACATAAGACTTTGCCTCGACCCTATATACCGGGAGGTTATCTGGCCACCTCTTATGGTGTTATTCAGAATGACACCTCACCTAACTCATTTCAGTTTATCAGGAGGTGAAATTTTATCTAGGGGCGAATCTCGCATTCCTCTCCATTACCTTTCATCTTCACTCTCTGATCTTGAATACAGCGAGGGCAATACTCTCCTCCCGGAGCTTGAAGCACTCTCTTTTACTGGAATTGAAATGACTGGTGCCATCCTAAACAAAGCTCTCAACCTCGCAAGGTCGAGGAGCTGCACTCGTCTTCACACAGTCACT